>VDFB02332611.1:0-143122 GCA_007258455.2 Sequoia sempervirens
GTGTGATACAAGCAATGTGGCTATTGGAGTTGTGGTCAAGAGGGCAGACCAGTGGCTTTTCATTAAGAGAAGTTAAGTGAAGCCAAGAAGTATTCTTCTTATGACCTTGAGATGTATGCATTGGTCCAAGCTCTAAGGAAGTGGAGGCACTCCTTGCTTCCCAAGGAGTTCATAGTGTATTTTAGACAACCCAAAACTCCAATTTCCACGAATTCACAGAAATCACTGAGACACATAGAAATGGGTGCCGGAGTACTTGCAAGCTTACACCTTCAATATCAAGCACAAGAAAGGAGCTCTCAACAAAGTGGCAGATGCCTTGAGCAGAAGAGTCCTCACCATTCAAGAGATTCAGTTGAAGAGCATGGGGATAGATCATTTCAAGGATCTATATGCAGATGATGAAGATTTTGCAGATATTTATAAGGTATGTGTTGAATACAAGAATCACTTTCATAGTAAATATGCTGAATATACTTTGCAAAGTGATCTTTTGTTTAAAGGGAATCAACTATGTGTTCCTAGAGGTTCTATTAGGGAAAACTTGATACAAGAAAAGCATAATGGTGCATTGAGTGGTCACTTTGGGATCACCAAAACTCAAGAACTTGTCCAAAGGTTTTACTATTGGCTAAGGATGAACCTAGATATCAGGAGGTATGTGGAGAGTTGTGTGGTGTGACAAAAGGCCAAGGGTACTTCTTCAAATGCAGGCCTATACCAACCACTACCTATCCCTACTAGGCCATGGGAATGCTTGAGTATGGACTTTGTAGTTGGGTTACCCAAGACAAGACAAGGTATGGACAGTGTTTATGTGGTTGTAGACAGATTTAGAAAAATGGCTCACTTTGTGCCATGCAAAACAACCAATGATGCCAGTCAAATAGCCTCTCTTTTCTTCAAAGAGATAGTAAGGATTCATGGATTACCAATCAACATTGTATCAGACAGAGACACTAAGTTTATGAGTCATTTTTGGAAGACTCTTTGGCAAAGATTGGGCACTAATCTATCTTTTGGATCTGCATACCATCCCCAAACTGATGGTCAGACCGAAGTTGTAAATAGGACACTTGGAAATCTCTTAAGATGCTTGACCAAGGAGTATGGTCAACAATGGGATCAGATGATTGGGCAAGCTGAATATGCCTATAATGATACTGTAAATAGATCAACAGGGAAGAGTCCCTTTGAAATTTTCTATGGACTACATCATAGAGGAATCTATGAGCTGAGAGAGTTGAAGGATGGAGTCAAGGGAAGTGGATATGCTGATGGTTTTGCTTATGCAATGCAAGAGATTCATGAGATAGTCATAAAAACATTGGCAAAAAACACCATGAAACATAAGACTAAGGTGGATGAGCATAGAAGAGAAGTGCAGTTCCATGTTGGAGACTTAGTGATGGTGCATTTGAACAAGTCTAGACTACAGAAAGGAGTTCCTCATAAGTTGCAAATGAAGAGGATAGGTCTGTGTCCTATCTTGGAGAAATATGGAAACAATGCATTTAAGGTGCAACTACCAGATGATAGTGGATTGTCCCCTATTTTTAACATTGCAGATCTAGTTCATTACAGAGGACCACCACCAAACATGGATCAGACTCTCCATGAAGTCATCCAAGATGTGGAAGAACTCAAACTGCCCTCCACTACAGTCAAACAAGCTGACAAGATATTGGATACCAGGGTCTATAAGAGGACTAGAACCAAAGAGTACAAAGAACATCTGATTAAGAGGCATGATCAATCTAATGTTGATGCAGTGTGGATCAAGGAGTCAGAGTTCAAGAAGTTGGGCATTGATCTCAACTTGCTCAATCCAAGGGTGGATTGAAATCTTTTGTTTTGGGGAGGATGGTGCAGGAGCACCTAGGCTAAACTCCAGTTTGTTTGTCATCAATTTTGGCTTGTACCTGACCTTAGCCAAGTCAGGATGTTAGTGTGTTTGTTTTGGACCTTAGAAGGTCTTGGTTGTGTGTGGTGAGTTAGTCACTAGGACTAAAGTCATCATTAGTTAATCATTGTTGTTAAATGTTGCTTTATTTAGCTCTAGACAGCTTATGTTGGAATGTAGGGTATTAAATGTGTTATAACCACATGGTCATTGTTAGAAGATTCCAAGGGACAGTTAAGGGAGTTTTTGGCTTGAGATCAAGGTGTTAGAGGTCCTAAGATTTAGGATCATGACATAGTGATAAGTTGCAAAATGTTTTTGTAAAGTTGCATGACAACATTTGTGGAATTGCATGCAACTTAGTTGGATTGGATTCCCTAAAATTTAGGAGCATGGGATTGATCAATATCCCTTGAAATGTGGAAAAGGCATCTAAGTAGAGGTGTGGCTCGTAGAGAGCAGTTAGATTGCATTGTAAGCAAGTTTTGGTGTGAAGGAATAGTGAATTTTCTGCATTTTCCTGTGTTTACCCGTGTATCTTGAGAAACAGAGGTATTAAAGGCACTATGCATACTGATTTAGCATTGTTTTTGAGTTCATAGAATAGTTTTGAGTACCATTCATTCTATAATCTAGTTGCTTAGAGTAGGTTTGTTGTTTTGAATCCACAGTTTAGAGTCTAGAGGTTTGTAATTGTAGTTTTGAGCAGTCAGTCTTCTCATGGCTCCCCCATAAGATCTAACCACGGGATCTCCCTGAAATTAGATTGAAATGACAGGGGAGCCAATTACTTGTAAATATTTAGCAATAGGAAGTATAGGGAATGGAGAAAAGATTTGTAAAATCAAACCCCAGGCGAGCTAGGATAGTCCGGTTAGGAGTTTGATAGAGAAAATTGGAAGAACTTAGGCAGGGGTTACAAGTACTGTATAGAAGAAGCATGGTCTCAGGTAGGGCAAGAAAAGACCTTCACATGTCAGAAGGATTGAAGCTTCAAACAATCCATTAGAAGTAGATTTGAAGGAGAAAGCAGTGAAACCCTATGAATTAGGTCAATTAGCCCTTTCTACCCTTGATTGTAGGAATCCATTGTACAGATGAGACAGAGGTCTGACACCCAGTGAAACATTTAAAGGTCCAAAAAGGGTGTCTGGAAGTGAGGTTTATTTGCTAGGTCGTTTGACAAGTTTGAGCAAGAAAAGCCAAAAAGTGACTGGTAAGGGTTACAAGGAAATAGGCCTCTTCAAGGCAGAATCTTGAGATCGGGTAGATTGAGGACTGAAGACCCTCCAAGATGCATTCAATTGAATGTGAAATGCAAGGAAATAGTGTCTCTAGCACCCCTGCAAGAAGTTCAAGCAAGATGATGAAGTTGGCACTTAGATTCTTCTAAGTCCAAAAGAGAGTAACCAGTTTCAAAGGATGTTGGTCTTCAAAGGTAAAGCACAAGTGGAAAACTCTTTGAGGAGAAACGGAAGCGGAGGACAGGATAGTCATCTAAAGCTCCTTAAAACAGTACTTGGCCGAGGTTCGAGGAAGAGCAGTGAAAAGGTCTTCCTACTTGTGCAAAGCAACCTTTACAGTTCACCATCCACGAGTGTAGGAAACGGTATTGAAGGGGAAACCTGAAATATGGAAAAATAGGGTAATTTGCAACCAGGGATGGGTCCAAAATTAAGGAGATCAATCTGGAAGAGAAAGCCACCAACGAAATTTGATGATTATGAGTTATTGTTATCTGATGATTATGAATTATTGCTTTGTGGTTAGGCAGAGCCGGCAAGATTTAAAAAAACTTGCAAAGATGCAAATTCAGTAAAATGGATGGAGGCGATGAATGAAGAAATGGAGTCTTTGTGTGCAAATGACACATGGGATTTGGTTCCTCTTCTGCCACATCAGAAAAAACTGAAGAATAAATGGGTATATCGTGTGAAAGAGGAAGATGGAGGTCATAAACGTTACAAGGCCAAATTGGTTGTGAAGGGTTTTTCTCAGGAAAAAGGAATTGATTTCAATGAGATATTTTTACCAGTTGTGAGAATGAACACCATTCGAGCAGTGTTAGGCTTGGCAACTATTTGGGATCTTGAACTTGAGCAATTAGATGTCAAAGCAACTTTTCTTCATGGGGATATTGAAGAGGAATTATACATGGATCAGCCTGAAAGTTTTGCAAAGCAGGGTCAAGAACATTTATATTGTAGATTGAAGCAGAGTTTGTATGGGCTCAAGCAAGCCCTGAGGCAATGGTATCTAAAATTTGATAGCTTCATGACTCAGCAACATTTCATTCATTTTGAATCAAACCCGTGTGTTTATTACAAGAGGCTTCCTAATGGTGAGTTTGTTATTCTATTACTTTATGTTGATATGTTGGTTGTTGGCACTAGTGTGAGGATAGTTCGTGAGTTGAAACAACATTTATTTCAAAGATTTTCCATGAAGGATTTAGAGGAAGCAAAGAGGATTTTTGGGATGAATATAATAAGGGATATAAATAAGAGAGAACTTAGATTATCTCAAGAAAAGTACATTCTTAAAATCTTAGATAGATTCAATATGAAGAATGTCAAATTTGTTAGTACTCCTTTGGCTGATCATTTTCGGTTATCCTCAACTATGTGTCCTAAAATAGAAGAGGAAAAAGAACACATGAAGAGTGTTCCATATTCATCAGTAGTTGGCAGTTTAATGTATGCCATGACTTGTACTTGTCTGAATATTGTTCATGCAGTGGGAGTTGTGAGCAGATTTCTAAGTAATCTAGGTAAACCACATTGGCAGGCAGTGGAGTTGATCTTCAGGTATTTAAAAGGTACTTCTGATCGTGTTTTATGTTTTGGTGGTAAGGACAATCATCTACGAGTTTATGTATATTTGGATATGGTTGGAGATCTGGATAAACGACGTTCTACTATCGATTATGTGTTCACTTTTGTTGGGGCAGTAATCAGTTGGGTTTCTCAATTGCAACAGGTGGTTGCACTTTCTTCTACAGAGGCAGAATATATTGCTTTTTTCTTTGAAGGAGCAAAGGAAATGATATGGTTGCAATGATTGTTAGGTGATTTATGATTTAAGCAATCAATTTTTACTCTCTTTTGTGATAACAATAGTGCTATTCACTTATCCAAGAATTCATCCTTTCACAATCAGACGAAGCATATAGAGTTGCGATATCATTTCATTCGCCATTGTATTGAAGAGGGTAAGCATCAAGTGGAGAAGATTGACACGAAGTTGAATCCTGCTGACATGTTGACAAAGGTAGTACCCAAGGAGAAGTTCAAATTCTGTAGAGCTTCTCTCAGACTTGTGTAGCTTTGACAATAAACCTATAGTGGAGGGATATATCTGAGCAACAATTTGGTCTTCACGTGGGAGATTTTTGGTTTCAGTGAAACCCAAATTGTCTAGATTCTTGATAAGGTTGCCTTTTATATAAATTGGCAAGTTTCTCTCACATATTAAAAAAGGATGCCTTTTACAACTGGCTTCTTTTTGCATGTATTCACAAAATTAGAAGCAATCCTTTTTTATGGTTTTTCTTATTATTAGAGTGGAGATTATCTTTAAATACAACTGCTAGCTGAATATGCAATTAATCTAAGAATTAATAAGAGATAATCTCTGAGTGTGAACGTAGCCATTTTTATGGTGAACCACGATAAATCTCGTGTTCTTGTTTGTGATTTCTTTTAATTTTTGTAATTTATTTTTCATTTGCTTCTACAAATTCTAATCAACATAAACAATATATTGGAGAGTATAGATAAAAGATAATAAATTCATAGATTTTTTCACACTAAAATGTTATCCCATTATAAAAAAAAAAGTCATTCAAAAAAACATCTCAATTAGGAAATGATAATCCTTTACAGTAGTTCACAATAAACATAAGTCAACAAATAAAATAACATATGTCAATCTCATAAATTTCATAACTAATGTGATACAAGGAAAAATGCTCTCCCAACTACCAATCCTTAATCCTTTAAATAATTTCTCAAATCCCCTACACAAGGCAATTTACTTTACATAATTGATGACAAAGAAAAACAATATTATAAGTTTTAATAGTAAAATCCAAGCATATAGATAATGACCATAATTTTTTAGGTTTTTTTGTTACAACCCAAAATCATTCATATATTTATGTACATTTTCTTATGTCCCTCTACACAAACAAAGATAAAATATTTGATTATTTTTTTAGCTAATCTTGCAATATTAATATCACACACCACTTAAATATTAATGAAAGTGAAAATAATTTACTATATTTCTTCTACAAATGTTAATAATAAAAATAGGAAAAATTTCCACCCATAAAATTATACTTTATAATTCCCAAATTATTAAGTTCATTTTTTTGTGATTCAATTTCCTATCGATGTGAAAGCATAACAGTAATGATTTCATGTATAAGCTATTTATTCTTTCCTTAAATCAATCCACCTTTGTGTTTCATAAAACCATTCATTCTAGCTAAGGGAACAATAGATTCTTTGAGGACATTAAATTTTCATAAAGATAATGGAATTGGATAATGATGTTTCAATGATTCAGTTTTAACATTTATATATTTTAAGTATGTACCATATTTTTTATGGAGGGACACTTGCCCTCGAGCACAACCTTACACAAATACAATCTGTAGACATGCAAAATTCGCATCATGCATCTAATTCAGATTCACTAATTCCATGTCATCCTTAATCATCCCTTTATCATCATTTTCCCTCTTTAATTAAATAAATAATCTTTTGTTTAATTAATCTCCTAAATTATCTCTTTAATTAAATAAATCAAGTTTATTTAATTAATATCCTAATGTCATCTATTTAAATTAAATAAATTCATCTTTATTTGATTTAACACTAACATCATCCTCTTTGATTAAATATATCAAATCTTTGTTTAATTAAATCTAAAATCATTCTCCTCTCAACTTTGATTTATTTAAATCCTAAAATCTAAGTCAAAATTGTCAAATCACCTAACCTCCTCTCATTTAATCAAATCCTGATTAAATCTAATCTTAATCCATGTCACATCCTCTAGCTTTTCCCACTTGCACAATAAATCAATTTATTTGATTTATTATTTCCTCCTTTTCGTTCAAATAGGGCATCAAGATGGAATATTCTTCAAATTTGAATTTTCCCTCCCACATGTCTTGTCCTCCAACATAGCATTAACTACTCTTACATTGTCTCTTACATGTCTCCCACTTGGCATTTAAGACTCTTTCTTCTCCCTCCAACAAGCCATCTTTTTAATTTCAAATCTCCCCCTCTTGGGCACATTCATCAAAATGTGCACATCCTTCATCCATCTCTTGACAAGTGGCACCTTGCCATTGGTTGAATTTTAGTCCCACATTGGTTCATTTTGGGCATTTATCCAAATTTTCATTCTATAAATAAGAGGCTTCATTCCTCATTTTAGCATCCACAATTTGAGCAAGCTTACTATACTCAAATCCATACTCAAGCATAGAAATTCTCATCTATTTTATCAAGTTTTATAGCTAGGTTATGCAGATTTTCATCATGGAGCATGTTTGAATCTTCATCAAGTGGATCACTCTTCATCACACTTCAATCTTGCATCATATGAGTTGGGAAAGGGCCAATTTTCACATCAAATTGGCACTAATTCCCCCATGGGATCAAGAGTTTTCTTGTTTAATTAGTATTCAATCTCTCTTATTATTTTCTTATTGTGTTCTTCATTTCATTTCCTACTTTAAGCTTTGTAAATGGATTTCATGTGGATCTTAGATTCTAAATTGCATTTTAATCTTCTAATTTGTGTGTTTGTTGTGTTTTGTAGGTGCTAGGATCTTGGCCCATTGCCCATACCCTATTAAAAGGAATTTGGCTTTATGTCTTCCAATTGCTTTGTCTGCGTGCCCTGTCTATGATCGATCTCCTGTGCCTAATTAATTCTTTTGAATTTCTTTGGAAACAAATGTTGGTGTAATTAATTAATTAATTATTACACTAGCATAAGTTAACTTAGGTCTTGCATTTAATCATTTAGTCCTAGGTTGCAATCATTTAATAAATGGGATAATATTCCCTTTCCTAGTTTGTGGGATAAGATTCCTTCTAGAACTTATCTCATCATTTAATGATCATATAGATAGGGTTCACATGTTGTCACATGTTGTTAGATTTTAACACTTGGCAACATCTCATGCATATTAGGGTTTACCTCTTGCCTATATAATCAGGCATCTTGTTCATTTGTAATATCATATCAATATCATATCAATCATATTATCAATAGAATCTTTAATCAACATTCCATTGTTGCAACACTTCTCTTGTGGTTGATTATCTTTCATGGCAAAGTCCTTCATTGAAGATTCGAGCTTCGGGCCATGCAATCCATCATATCAACAACAAACTTATGTTGATCTGTTTCACAACGAGCTTTTCTTGAGCATCGAACTTTGTTGATTTCTTTGGTAGCAAACTAGTGTTTTTTCCGTCTGACTTAAGTTTTTGAAAATCTCTGTTGCAATCATTTTATTTTATTCTGCCAACTGAATTCATTTTCCCACGCAAAGTCATTACAAGCTTCCATTTCAAATCTTATTTGTTGTTAATGATCTAGAGTATCAAATCATGTCTTGTCATTGACATGAAATATCTGTTCATGTCATATCACTGGCTGGACAATTCAATAGGTAATCATTTATCTAACTGAGCCACGGATTATTGAACAACACCATATCACTCCATACGTATGTTGAGTGATTTTGTCATTATTTCCTTAATGCTTTTGGAAATGAAGTGGGGATCTTTTACATCGATGGTGAAGACCACAATAGTCTCTAACAATGGCGGCGTTGTAGATCAAGGAGCTGGTTTCTGTTTTTATTTCAATTTTTATCTTCAAAATCTGGGGATTTTATTTGGAAATGGCTTTGAATGCAATGATTATCAAACATTGATTGGATCACTCAACTAATTGATTGTAAATTTCTGTTGGCAAAGGCTGTAGGTCTATCTCTACTCCTGTGTATCACATTTCTCCCTTGCAGATCTACTCATGCAAGAGTTAAAAGAAGACCACACGAGAGATTAGGTGATTAGATCCTATCTCCAGGTCTTTTGTTTACAAAAAAATTGGTGAAGCATTAAATGGTGTAGCTGCAATCCATGCGTACAAAGAATAAGATCAGATGATAAAGAGCAATGGAAAAGCAATGGACAATGATGTTCAAATATGCGACATTACAGAACATAAGATTTTAAAAGCATCAAATACACGGCTTCATAAATGCATCATATCAACATTTAGTTTCAGATCTTTATTTTTGTTGGCATACACTTGAAGCTTTGGCCATTCAACATCTTTCTTGAAGTGATTATAAAGATCTTTATTGACAAAAGAAAAATCTAGTGGGATTTTGCATATCTAAAAAAACGTATCTTTGCAAATCAACGTCATTGTGGAAAGCAACCATGCATTTAATCTGATTGCAATTACTATGCTATTTATTTGGGCCACCGTACTTTACACCTCGAAAAGGGAAAAATCATTTTCTATTTGAATTTAAATAAAGTTTTTAATCTATGATTGATTTTGTTTTGCTAACTTAAAGTTGTTGGGTGCAAATTGCTAAGGTAGAATCTATCGATCAACTCTTCATAAATTTCATCTACTTCTCATGAAGACAGATAAATCACACGTACATTTGAGTTGGAAAAGTGGACATTGAATTTGAAAAAGCATTTTTTAATGCTTATTGTAATAGTCTAGAACTTCCATTTTCTGCTCTTGTTTTCTGTTTTAGGCCAACTAGATCAATTTGGGTTTAAAATTAATCATTGATTTGAGTTGGTTTAGACATACTAGAGGTTCTTGGCATTTTACATACCTTAAAAAGAATTTGGTTCTTCTTCCAATTTTTGTCTCTGTCCTTATTGATGTGCTCTTTTTGTAATTGCTTCTTTTAATTTGTTTGAAAAAATGTACCATCGAGAAAAATGTATCTTTTCTCCTAATGGCTCTTTTTGCAAAAACATTTTTGTAGGTTTAATATAAGACTTCACTTTCATTTGGGATTAAATTTAAAAATAGTTCCTTTAGAACATAGCGCATGTTCTCTCTTTGTTTCTCAACAAATATTCATTGAACTACGAATATGTTTGCTTGCTTTTGTTTATCTTAGAGGGCCTGCTTTATGGGAAAAAATACTCACCCAAGGGAACGACCCAACCGGTAACACACTAAAGCTAAGTGTATTTCAAGCTGGGATGCTGAGATATAATAGTGGGTATTGGAACAAAGGCCAATTTGCACGGTTGGTTTTGATGAGAAGGGTAGCAATGGTCTCTTGCCTCGATGTAATAACCCCTATGAATGGAAAGTCCAAATTAAAACACTTGTTGTAGAAAATCCAAAATCCCTATCTATTTGTTGGTGCAAGAACGATCATTCTGAAGCCGCCCCACACTTTTATGGTTTTTAGTAGAAATTGAAAGTATTCCATGGGAGTTTCATGAGTGTTGATGCTTGGATTCCTCGTATAAGTGAGTGTCATGGATGGGAGCTAGTGGGGTCAAGCATCTAAACATTTGCTAAAAATAAGCGTAACTGGACTTGTCCAAGTGGGGACTCAACAAATACAGTCTTTCATATCCATAGGGTTGTACTTGTTCTTGGTTACAAAACACTTTGCTTGTTCGTAAACATTGGGAAACAAGCATTCAACATTGTCATCAAAACTTCAAACCCTTTAGGAAGCAAATACAATTGACCAAATTCACATGCTATTGCTTTCCCTTAGGATTTGTATCCTTAGATACTTCTAAGCATTTGGATTTCATCTCAATTTTCTCCTACTAAAGTCAACATTAGGTAACCTTTGCCTTGATTTCCTCGATTTCCACATAATGCACTTTGTGGGATAAAATAAAATTAGGACATTGGACATCTAGTTTTAAAAGCTAATCAAGAGTGTGTTTGTGATAAAAAAGAGCTCATTAAGAAAAGTTAAATCAATTGAACCCCACACATGTGATTGTTATCTTTTGGTCATGTGGTTTTCATGCAAAAATTGGTCTTTTTGTTTTGAACTACTCTTAGAGAAAATCATGTTCTTCAATATCTTGGTCTTGTAAACAAGGTCCTTGTTAGGTTCATTTAGGATCAAACCAACACTTCATCCATCCCAAACATCTATCAAAATCCATCCCACCAAACAAGTTTAGAGATTTGGAAACATCATTGTCTAGACTTGGGTACATCCTTAAACCAAATCAAAATCAACTTGTTTAGTTAGGATTATGGGAATGCATCCTTTCTCATACCTCTAGTTAAATCAACACACCTTTGAACGAGCTCATCCTAAGGTCACATCTAACATCTTAGGGTTTACAAGTTCATTATCTGATCAAAACCATCAAAATAAAATCCTAAAGTCTAGCATTGATCCAAAGTTCCTAAAAAAGTTTGACACCCATATCATTCACCCCTTTCATCCTTCATCTCAACATTGGTCCTGAACACCTTAGAGGTTCACTTTTGCAACAAGGTCAAAACAAAAGAAGAACATGGAATATAAACTTGATCCATACATCATGAGCGGTCTAAACCAACCAAACTATCAAAGCCTTGCAATGTCGATTGAATATCAAAACTCATATTTATACAATCCATACATGGGATCATTATCCCCTACAAACCTCAATGGTACAAAAAATGTGAGTATGCCCAATCTAAAATTTGGAACACCTTTCCCTATAATAGATTTAAATCAAAGTCCAAACCTACAAATCTATCAACCAAACACTCAATGCATGAGTCTTCCACAAAACATCACCCCACCAAATCCATACATGCCAAATGTGAATATACCTATAGACACGTAAAATATATCGATTGACATTGTGCATTTGATCCCGCCTACTAACATCGTTTCATCCTGAATATTCCCTCTATCTAACCATTTAATCAAATCTCCTTATCTAATTAAATTCATCAATATTCCTCCCTTAATTAAATAAACTAGTTATTTAATTAAGTCTCTCTCTTTTGTTAATGAAATCAATCAATTGGATCTAATTATCCCTATTTAATTAAATAATTAATTTTGTTTAATTAAATCTCTAAATCTATCTATTAAATTAAATAAATTAAAACCTTATTTGATTTAATCTAACACCACCTCTTTTAATTAAATAAATCAAAATCCTTATTTAATTATTCTCTTATCATATTCCTCTCTTATTTGATTTAAATAAATCCATAAATTTGAGTCAAATAGGTCATATCATCTAATATCTCATTAAATTAATTAACCCTTGATTTATTTAATCTCTTGCCATGTCCCATCCTCTAGATTTTGCAAGTTGCACATGAAAATAGATTTAATTAATTTATTAAATCTCTATTTTCCTCACAAAGCATCTTTTTGGAATATCCTTCAAGTTTGAATTCAAAAAATCCAAGTGGACATTTACATCCAATAAGGCATTTACTTCATCTTACATGTCCTTTGTCTTGAGCCAAGTGGCATTTATTGCATTTTCTCTTCCCTCTTGCATGTCATTTCAACAAATTTGAAAGTCAAAAATATGCATTTATTGGCACAATCCTCAAAACTTGCACATCCTCCATCCACTCATAGATTGACAAGTGGCATCTTGCCATTAGATGAATGTTAGTCCCACATTTCTCAAATTTGGATATTCATCCATCTTGGCATTCTATAAATAAAGAGCTCATATCCTCATTTTATCATCCACAAATTATGCAAAGTTACCATGCTCAGATATTTATCAAATTCCATCCACCAATCTTAAATCTTAGCTAGGTTATGTAGGTTTTTGATTTGGAGCACTCAATCTTCATCAACAAAGTGGATAATTCATCAATCATCATCAACACATATCATTCTTGCATCATAAGAATTGGGAAAGGGCCAATTTTCATATCAAATTGGCACCAATTCCCCCATGGAATCATGAGTTTGCAAATTTAAATTAGGATTCAATCTAGTTTGTTGTTTTCATTGTGTTCTTCATTTTTTATTTTCCTAATTTGAGTTTTGTAAATGGATTTCATGGGGATTCCTTGTTCTTGCTTGCAATCTCTAACTTAATGTGTTTTTTTCTCATTGTTATGCATGTATTAGGATTGGGGTTCACACATTTGGTGCTAGAAGGAGGGAAAAATCTCATTCTTCATCACTTTTCTCACAAAATTCTGCATTTTTGTTTATACATAGAAAAATTCCAATGTTGAGAGCTTAGTGTTGTTGTTATAGCACCGCTGACTCTTCAGCGTCACCATATAGCACCGCTGGAAACTCAAACTGTGATGCTCCGTCTTCCCGCCCAAAAATTTGAATTCCAAACTATGTCGCTTGACCATTCTGACCCACGAGATTTTTCAAAAGAATCAAACTGTGATGCTGGGAAAAAGTGCGACGCAGTTGAGCTCACTGGCCTTGACATAGAGCGACGCTTACTGGTAAGCGGTGTTGTAGAGCACTGCTGAGAAATCAAACTTCAACACAGTCACAGGTTACGCTGCTGGAAGGGAGTAAAAATTTGAAATTAAGTTTTAGCACTCGCCTTTTGATTAATGATCAATTTATCTTCTGTTTTCTGCTTTTTAATCCCTTTATTTTGCAAAATCTGACTGGTTTTCTCTCTTGTAGGTTAGAATTGAAAACGAAAGAAGGAGAAGTATGAGGAGGATATTTCACAAGATCAAAGTGTTTTTAAACACTTTAGTGTTTGCTTAACACTTTTAAGAAATTGTTATCACTTCTTTCTTAGGACACTAGTTTCGTTTGGGCTTTAAAAAGAACCTTTTCAAATTTTTCTTGCAAGGGCTAAAACGAACATTAGGACTATAACTTACTAGAGTTTGTTTTCTTTGGTTAAAAATTGAACAAAATATCTCTCATTTGTCTTTTGGTGCTTAAAAAGAACTCAATTTCTTTGGGGATCTAAAATGAACATGTGCTATTTTTTTTGTGAAGGCTTACTTGAACTAACTTCATTGAAAAAGGACGTATGCGCTTCTCTCGCGCTTTATAGCGATCTTGAGAATCAAAAGACCTTTTTCATGATTTTAGGTTGAGACAAAGCAATCACCTCCACACTTCATCTTTGGGTTTAGAATTGAACAAAATATTGTGCCAGTATGGATAAATTTACTACATGTGTTCTCTTGTTTCTAAACAAGGGTTGATCAAACTATGAATAGGTTTATTCGCTTTTGTTTATCTTAAAGGCCTGCCTTGGGGAAAAAGTACTCACCCAAGGGAACGAATCAACCGGTAACACTCTGAACCCGAGAGTATTTCTAGCTAAGATATAAATGTGGGTATTGGAAGAAATGCCAATATCACGCAGTTGATTCTGACGAGATGGATCCGAAAGGGGACTCTCACTGTATGGGTCAATCTCCACGAATGGAAAGTCCTTATTAAAATCCATGTTCTAGAATTTTCCAAAATATTTAATCTATTTGTTGGTGCAAGAACGGTCATTTTGAAGCCACCCCACACTTTTACGGTCTTTTAGTAGAAATGGAAAGCATGCCATGGGAGTTTCATGGGTGTTGATGCTTGGCTGCCCCGATTGACGTTAATGAGCCATGGAGAGGAGCCAGTGGGATCAATCATCTAACCATTCGCTAAAGATAAGTGTAGTTGGACTTGTCGAAGTGGGAATCCAACAAATATTGTCTTTCACATCCATAGGGTTGTACTTATTCTTGGGTTACAAAATGCTTTGCTTGTTCGAAAACATCTTGAAAACAAACACTTAACATCCTCATCAAAATTTCAAACCCTTTAGGAGACAAATACAATTGACTCAATACATATGTTATTCCTTGCACTTGGGATTCTATCTTTAGAGGTTTCTAAACATTGGATTACATCTCGATTTGTCTACTAAAGTAAACAATAGGTAAACCCTTGCCTTGAATTCATCAAATTTTCACATAACATACTTTGTGGGATGCGAAGAAGTCAAGACATTGGACATCTAGTTTGGAAAACTTAATCAAATAAATTGTTTGTGGTAAAATAAAGCCATTAAGCAAAGCTAAGAAAAATGAACTCTCATATGTTTTGAAGCCTCAAGAAGTTCAAATCCTAAAGCAAAAGTCATTGGTCCAAAAATTTATACACAAAGTGAATCACTTCTTGGTTACAAAGGTCTATAGAAGCATTGTATGCTCTTCAATACCTAGGTCTAGGCAAAAAAAGTGTCTTTTTTAGGTTCATCTCAGGATTAAAAAGAAATCAAAATATTTTTCACCCATCCTTCAAACATCAAAACAAAAATCATCTCACTACCACCTTTTGAGAAATCTTGAAAATCATCCTTAATGCTAGGCTCTTTTGGCAAAAATAAAAAATCATCAAATCCTTGAGACTAAATCCTTAAAATATTTATCAAATCATCTTTGGCTAGTTATGTGTAGATGCATCATTTTGCATATGCTTAGTCAAAGTTATCAAAATCATCTTTTTTAGCTTGGTATATGTAGATGCATCCTTCTTCATATGCTTAGTTAAACTATCATCTTGTTTGAGTAGGTGTGGGTAGATGCATCCTTCTCCCTACACATATTCAAATTATCATCCTTTGAGAAAATATACCCTTTAGATAATCATCCAACATCTTAAGGTCTATTTGTTCAAAATCAAAGCAATAAAAATCAATCAAAATCAAGGACAATCCCAAAAGGAAAATCAAAATGAAAATCTGAAACATATCCATAAGTCCCAAAAGCCTAGCATCTCCTTCAAGATTTATCAAAAGACCAAAACATCCACACCATCCATCTCTTGCATCATCATCATATCACCTTTTGATCCCCAAGATATCCTAAAATTTTCTATTTTTTACATAAAGTAAATATCAATCCAAAGAATCAAGAGATTCATCTCCCATATTCTTGAAAATTGATCTAAGTCGAACAAGAACATGGAAGCCAAAAAATAAACACCCGCTTCAAGTGATCTAAGTCAAATGAACGTTGAAATGAATCCCGCCAAATCAAGCAATCCGTTGACCATCTCATCATCACAAAATCCACAAGAGGAAACCCAAGGAGAGGATCTTACCTTTGGGATGTCTCATGAAGAAATAACTAAAATGTTCCAAAATCCAGAAAACCATAAAATCATCAACATCGTGATGAGGCTTAACCCTTCGCTATACATGCTTGAACTAGCAAAACAAGGGGCCAAATTACCTTTGGATTTCAACGTGAGTACCATAGTGGAGACATCTTTACCACCAATCTCATCCACCATCCCCATATCATCTACACCCCCATCCCAAAACATCACCCAAAACATTCCGCAAATCACATCTTTTGCTCCAACCCAACCTAATGTTAATACGGGAAATGCATTTCTCAATGCTATTCAAACACACCCCCTTGTTAATAATCAAAACTTGGATGTAAATACCATCTTGGAACAAAACATACTCGAAAACCCATTACATAAGAATGTTCTTCTCACTTTCCATCATGATCCATCATCATCATTCTTCCACGCAACACCTCAAACTTCTCTCCTCACAAATTTGCAAGAGGAAGGAGACATGTTCGGACCAGGGGGCATTTTCGATGCCACAACATTCTTGCAAGAAATCACACCCCTCACATTTCCACCTCTTCCACCATTTCCATTATCATCCACACCACTCCTTGGCTTAGGGCTTCCTCCTTTACCAAGTGTCGATCAAAACAACATCCTAAATATCAATCAAAGCATTATTCCAAATGCTCAAAACTTGTCATCGATATCGCACCAATAGATGACAATGACACAAGCAATCACGACATCATCAACCACCCCCCTAACATCGCAAAGCATGGTATCTCAAGGGCCAATCACATCAACAACACCATTTATCACTCAAACCACCAACACGACATCACCACTCACCACCTCCACAAACACCATTCCAAACCCACCACCACCCTCGCCACCACCAACTTCCAACATATCAAACCAATACAACATAGCATTACAAGTTTCTTTTCAAAGGGGATTCCAACAAGTGCAAAAATAAAAATCCGCGCAATTAGCTGCTCAACAAGTGGCTGAAGCCACACAAGTTGCCCAAGTAGCCCAAGTTGCATTACAAGCCCAATAGGCCGCACACGCTCAAGTGTTATTGCAACAACAACAAAAAAAACAAGCTGCTCAAGTTGCGTGAGCTGCTCAAGCAACCCTAGCCGCATTGCAAGCACAAAAGGCTACTCAAGCACAAATACTATTGCAACAACAAGAAACACAAGCACAAGCCCAAGCAAAAGCAATGCAAGCACAAACTCAAGCTCAAGAAAACACCCAATATCAAGTACAACAAGCACAAGCATGGGCACAACTTCTTGCACAAAAACAAGCAGCACAAATGCAAGCATATCAACAAGCAATAAAGCAATATCAAGAGTCGCAAGAAGCAACCCAATTAGAAACCTAATAACAAGCGTTGTTGGAACAACAAGCACAAAAACAAGCACAACAACAAGAAAAAATCTTAGCATAGCAACAACAAGACCAACAACAAGTGTTGTTCATATAACAGCAGGTGGAAGCCTACCTAGCTCGACAGAACTTACAAATACCATTTAACAACACACCAAACAACCCAACCATCCAACCCACAATTGAAACACCCCAAAACACCTTCATCCCACCCCCTAATCTGTAAAATGACATAACAACACAAATTAGGTTGCTCTCGCAACAAGTGCTCGATCTTTAATCAGGGCGAACCAAAAAACACCAAGCAACTTGTGCCCCTATCTATTTGACAGGATCCTAGTGATGAAACCATTCCCCAAGGGATTTGAGATCCCAAAGTTTGACAAATATCATGGGATGGGAAACCTTGAAGATCACATCAGAGAATTCCAGGTTCATTGCATGGAAGTCGCATATGACAATACTTATCTGATGCAACTATTTCCTAGGAGTTTGGTGGGCCATGCTATGGAATGGTTCTCTCACCTACCTTTAGGCATTAGGACATTCCAAGAAATTATAGACGCATTCATAAAAAATTATGCATGCAACATTGCAATGGATGTTAGTCTAGAAGAACTCTTAGCTCTGAAACAAGGTAAGGGTGAATCATTCACTTCATTCCTACAACGATGGCGATCCAAGGCTAATCGGAGCAAGTGGACCATGCCCGAAGAACAACAAGTTTGCACAATTATAGCCAACCTTGACGGCCTCTTGGCATTTCATCTCAAGGTTCAAGGGATAACCACATATGACCAGTTGATCCCCAAAGTGCTCAACATCAAACGAGCCCTTATGACTCAACCCACGGGATCAACTTCATACCCCAAACAACAAAACAACTGCCCACCATCTAATTACAATGATAAACCTCGCACGTGGGCAAGGAACAAAAACATTAGTAATGATGGTGTTGTCGATGCCAAGGTGGTCATTAGTGCCCCTCGCCAAAATACACCCGCACCACAAATCCAAATCCAACACCAAAACAATCATCACACAATACAACAACCAAACAACAATTCGACAATCAACAATCTGAATGATCAAGGGGGACCACCCCAACACAACAAGAGTTATCCCAAGAGAAAATACACTGCTTTGGGGGAGCCACTAGAAGTCAACATGAAGAAGTTGATAAATGAAAAAATCATCTAGGCTCCTACCTTTGAGAATTACCAAGAACCGGATGTGAAACCTCCTTGGTATAACAAGAATCAACTCTATGAATTCCACAAAATCAAAGGCCATACCACGAACAATTGCATGAGATTAAAAAACATAATTCAAGATCTCATCGATAAAAGAATTATAAACATGGAACAACCAATAGGAAACCAAGATCTTAAGATATACATGAATCTGATGCCTAATCATGGCAATAAAGGGAATAATAATAACAATGATAAGGGGAAAGGCACAAATGCAAATCATGTGTATGAAATAGTCATTGCCTCCCTAGAAGAAAACTGCATGGTAATCACCATCAAAGGCACCCATGTTGAAGATTGTGGAGTCACCACAAGAGGCGAAAAAGTTACCATCACAGGATCATCCCAGCCAAACAGAGTCTCTACATCTAGATCTGCCCCCAATGGCTACAATGTCCTAGATCAGCTCAAGAGAATGCCCACACAAATCTCCATCACGGAGTTGCTAAAAATCTCATCGGCCCATAAGAAAATCCTAGAAGAAGCATTGGCTTAATCTACTGTCCCCGCAGATCTTGATGCGGAGCAATTCTAAGCTATGGTCAGAAATATCATTATGCCAAATCTCCTCACATTCTCCAACCAAGATTTCCCCGCTCAACCATCTCACAATCGTACACTCCACTTGGAAGCCATTGTACACAAGAGAAAATTCAAAAGGGTCTTGGTGGATGGAGGTGCGAGCTTGAATATATGTTCTCTCAACCTCATAAAACAATTGAAAATATTAGAGGATTCTATTGACAAAGGAAAGGGTATCACGATAAGAGCATATGATGATCAAGAAAGAGTGTCTCAGGGCATAATCAAACTCCCTATTCAAGTAGGGCCTTCCATCATGGAAACCACTTGTTAGGTCTTGGACCTTGACTTGCCATATAACATCCTCCTAGGATGCCCATGGATTCATGCAATGAAGGAAACAGTGTCAACTTTCCACCAATGTGTGAAATTCACACATGAGGGACAAGAGGTTACCATCCATGGAGATCCCAAACCATTTTCCTATTGCAAAAGCCTTGAAGCAAAGTACTATAAAATCCCCCAAGTACCAAAAAGTGATGAGGGCCCATCTACACCATACATCGACCCTGCCACCCTCGCATCCACTTCCGTGACAGAGACACCCACCACTCCCACCATCCCCACCATCTTTGACATTAAGGTCATCATCCAAGATAACGGTTGTGGAAATTACAAGCTCCCTAATAATGATTTTGTGGTAGGAGAGTTACCACAATCTCCTAGATCATGGGGACATCCACAAATAAATCAAGCCTCCACATCCCAAACGTCTCTTGTGGACTATCCCACCTTTACAAGATGGAGGGATCTTGGCTGAGAAGTTATTGAGGTAGATCCATCTCATATGCTATATCAAGATGAAAGACTAGTAGCTGACTTACCAATGGATGAAAAAAGCAAGGGTCTACAAATGATGCTCACAATGGGCTATGACAGAAATCAAAGGCTTGGGAGAAACGAAAATGGGATTATAATACCTATCATGCCGGAGACGCGACCAATAAAAAATATTGGCCTTGGATGTGCCCCTCTGAGTATAACCATACGTGGCTGAAGTACTCCAATTAGAAGGGTTAATAATCCTCCTCAACCAACCGCAGTAGAATTATGCCTACTAGTATCTACAGGTCATGTCATAGATAACTTTACATTTGATATAATCGACATCTATAGTAGTAGTGATGACAAGGATCCCACACCCAACTTACCTAGGCTATTTGAGGATACCACTCTTTGCATGATTAGCACCCTATCTTTTGAATCAAACTACCAAAATCATGACATCCGCCTAGGATATCCCCAACTCATCGACTATGACCAATGAGGACCACCAATTCTTGATACATTTGAAAATGATGAGGTGCTCTCATAATTCATGGGACTGTGGGATAACATTCCAGATGGGGATCATAAAGCAGGGTTCGTAATTGAGCTAGATACACATGCCTATTATGGGGAAATGATTGAATCCCTCAGTCGTAAAATTGAAAAATTAAGAATCATATCTAAGTTCTTGAGTGAAAACCACATTGTGGCACTCTCTGACCAGAAAAAAGTAAAAAGAAAGGATGCATCCAATGGTGAAAACCTCTCTGAGGCACCCGAGGATGTTGGATTCAATCTTCCTTTCTAGGCTATTCATCAAGAAAAGTCAGTAGTCTTGGTAGAAAAATGCAATCTGGTCAATCTAGGAATAGAGGAATCCCCGCATATCACATTCTATGTGGAATCATTACTATCAGAGGAACAA
The DNA here is from genome assembly GCA_007258455.2 of Sequoia sempervirens. Classification (NCBI taxonomy): domain Eukaryota; kingdom Viridiplantae; phylum Streptophyta; class Pinopsida; order Cupressales; family Cupressaceae; genus Sequoia; species Sequoia sempervirens. Next base: position 20,931 of record VDFB02332611.1, read on the forward strand.
TAGCTCCTAGCAGCCTTCCTAAGACAAAGACAGATAAAATTCGCATGGAGTTATGCCAACATGCCAGGTCTTGATCTAGAAATTGTGGTCCACCACTTAGTAGTATATCCAGAAGCAAAGCCTGTTAAACAAAAGCTTCAAAAAATGCACCCTCAAATAGCCTTATTGGTCGAAATGGAGCTAAAAAAGCTATTAGATGTAGGATATAGCCGACCAATAGATTATCCAGAATGGGTATCAAACTTGGTAATTGTTTCAAAACCTGATGGAGGCATCAAAATCTACACATAATTGAATAAAGCATGTCCAAAAGATGACTTCCCACTTCCAAACGTTGATATGATTGTTGATATGACAGTTGGACATGAAATGTAGTCACTAATGGATGGATTTTCAAGGTATAATTAGATTATGATAGCTAAAGAAGACTAACATAAAACAACCTTCACTTGTCCATGGGGGACTTACTGCTGGAACATGATGCCATTGGGCTTAAAAACACAGGAGAAACATACCAAAGGGCCATGACATTGATATTCCACGACATGATCCATAAGACAGTCGAAGACTATGTTGATGACATTTTAGCCAAATCAAGAAAGAGAAAAGATCACATAGAAACCCTAAGTGCCATCTTTGATAGGTTGGAGGATTACAAGGTTAGATTAAACCCAAAGAAGTGTGTCTTCAGCGTACAATCAAGAAAATTACTAGGATATATAGTGTCAATGAGAGGTATTGAGGTAGATCCAGCAAAGGTAAAAGAAATCCTCAAGATGGAGGCACCAAAAACATTAAAGCAATTGAGAGGTCTCCAAGGTAGGCTCCAATCTATTCAAGGATTCATAGCACAGTTGGTGGACAAACAAAACCCATACTCTCATCTACTCCACAAAGGAGTAGTGTACAAATGGGATAACAAGTGTGAAGAGGCATTTAATAAAATCAAAGAATATATACTAACACCACTGGTATTAATGCCACCAATCCAAAGAAAACCATTGATTCTATATGTATCAGCAACAACAACAGCCCTTGGAGCTCTCCTAGCTCAGCATGATGAAAATGGAACATAAAGGGCTATCTATTACATCAGTAGAACAATGGCTGGGCATGAGCTAAAATATTCATTCATCGAGAAAGCATGCCTCACAGTAGTGTTTGCATCACAAAAATTTAGACATTACATGTTGGCACACAAAATAAAACTCATCGCCAAAATCGATCCTCTCAAGTACTTATTATCAAAGGAAATGCTCACAGGAAGAATGGCCAAATGGGTGATGATACTGTCAGAATACGAAATCGAATATGTGGAGAGGAAAGCAATCAAAGGCCAAGTTATTGCAGATCAACTTGCAGAAGCACCAATCTATTTCGAAAATCCTCTCATCTCAAAGTTTCCAGATGTATCTATTTTCAATATCAACATAACGAACCACAGGAAACTATACTTTGATGGCTCATACACATAGCATGGATCAGGAGCTGGTGTTTTCTTTATCACCCCACAAGGGTATTACATACCAAGATCCTACAAACTAGCATTTCCTTGTACCAACAACATAGCAAAATATGAGGCTTTAACCATAGGTCTCAGAATAGCAGTGCAATGGAACATTATAGCTCTCAAAGTATACAAAGACTCTCAATTGATAATAAATCAAGTGAATGATGAATACCAGACCAAGGACGATAAGCTCACTCCATACAAGAAATTGGTGGAGACTCTCAAAGAATCCTTCATCAAAATTACATTTGAATAGATTCCTAGAACCAACAACAGAGCAACAAATGCCATGGTAACAATTGGGTCCTTACTAGATATCCCCCACAACATTCCAAAATATGAATTCCTGATTGAGTAGCTTCTTGTGCCTGCATTCGAGTTACCAGAATCAAAATTCGTGTCCGAAATTGTTGGTCTTGGTGATCCTTGGTATCACAAAATTTACACATACCTTCGAATAGGAGTCATACCCGCTGACCTACCCTCAAACCTAAAATGAACCTTTGTAAAAAAGGCATGCAAATTTTTCATCTTAGGAGATACCTTATATCATAGGAGCATAGAAGGAACCCTACTACGTTGCCTAAATGCTGAGGAGGCATTAACCGCTCTAACTGAAGAACATAACAGTATCTATGGTTCACACTCGAGTGTAATGACCATAGCCAAGAAACTGCTGAGGATGGGGTATTATCCGCCCACAATGGAAAGAGAAGCACATGACTATGTCAGAAGGTGTCTACAATGTCAGCAGCACGGGGACCTCATCCATGCTCCAGCTCAAGAGCTTCATCCTATCGTCACACCATGACCCTTTTCGTAGTGGGGATTATATCTCATTGGAAAAATCACACCCACTTCATCTAACGGCCACAAATTCATCATAACTACCACAAAGTACTTTACTAAGTGGGTGGAAGCCATACCCATGATGTATATAACTGGGAAGTAGATTTCAAAGTTCATCCTGAACTATCTCATTTTCCGTTACGGTGTTCCACAAGCCACTTAGATAATGGGACACCATTTAAGAATCAAGAGGTTCGTGACTTATGTGAAAAATTAAAAATCCAACATCGCTTCTCCACCCCATACTATCCCCAAGGCAATGGCCAAGAAGAAGCTAAAAAGAAGACCATTCTAAAAATCCTCAAGAAAACAGTCAATGATGTAGGTCATGACTGGCACTTATAGCTTAATCCTGCCCTCTGGGCTTATCAAACCAACATCCACACACCCACTGACACCACCCCTTTCTCCTTGGTCTATGGATTAGAAGCAGTACTCCCCATTGAGATCAAGATCCCATCACTCAGGATATCACTGCAGAACCTCATCATAGATGAAGAGTATCGAGTATCAAGATTGAATGAGTTGGAGCTACTGGATGAGTAATGGATATATGCTTTGAATCATTTGCAAGTCTATCAGAATAGACTCAAAAGGAGCTACAATAAGAAAATCCGAAGCAGGACCTTCCAAGTTGGAGAACTCGTATTGAAGGAGAATCAGAAGAATGTCCCAAACCCAAGTAGCAAAGGAAAATTTGAACCTAATTGGTTGGGACCATTCATTATCACAACAAGTTACAATTTAGGGGCATATTAGTTATCAACACCTGAAGGGGAACCTCTGCAAGAGCCCATGAATAATTCTCATCTCAAAAAGTTTTATGCCTAAATCTTTCAACGTATAGAACCAAAAAATCCAAAAAAAAAAAAAGAAAATGTCCTGAAAAAATGGTTACTTCGGCAAAAACCTAGAAAACAGGTGTCTTGGTAGCAACAAAAAAGTAAAAAAAGCAAAAAATTCAAAAAAATCAGAAAAAAGGATTGAAAATAGTAAAGAGAAAAAATGTCCTATAGTGAAAACCACTTCGGTGGCACTTTGGGCGGTTCCTTGGTGAAAACCTGGAAAATAGGCACCTTGTATAAATAAGCAATTCCCATCCATCAGGATCTTTATGGCTTGTTCTGCATCATCCATCCATTACGCTTCCATCATTCATCACATTCAGATCTGCATCCATCACTCATCCACCCGCGTCCGCATCATAGCTTGGTCATATCATGATCCCTCCTAGTACTACTCGACCCATCCTCAAGGTCAATTTGTCCTACCTTTATCGAAGAAGTCTATTGCATCATCTCATTGGCCTTCCAAAAACATCAGAAAAGCAGAAAATCCAAAATGTCAAAAAATCATCAAAATCCCAAAACAAGTCAAAAAGTCAGTCAAAAGGTCAAAAAACAAAGTTGTCTTTTTGAACTACGAGTCTCTGAGCCTTGAACGTAGGCAAGGTTGATCTTTGATCATCCCCCGAGACACTTAGGTTAGTCCTTTAGGAGTCCGTCATAATAAACTGGCATCTCATCATGTATATCATCATCTGTAAATTGGTCAACTCATCAATCGAACTATGTGGTCTCTGCATGTATAATGTAGGAAAGGCTAATTTTTTGATTAGCCCTCAAGGCCCCTAGGATAGGTCTTTAGGTTAGTCTCTCGGTCAAAATATCAGAAAATCCCAAAACATTGGAAAATTAAAAAATCAAAACATTTGCAAAATCTCAAAAATACCAAAAATAGCCTCAAAACATTATAAAATGTAAAAAAACATCCAAATATTAAAAAAAATCCATCCGTCTCATCTCACTTGCACCCGCAATAATGTCACTCATAATAAACAATCGTCATCCTCAATCTTTGGTAAGATAATCAGAAACAAGTCTAGCAGGTTGAAAGTGAAAACTCAAATCGTCAAGTCTTAGGTCTAAGTCAGTGCGTAAGCAAGTTGGTCAGCTCTTGGTATCGATAAGTCATCATCCAATTGGTCCCATATCAATCATTTGAAAGAACACTTTGGATAAATGAAATGATGTGCCGCCATCCACTAACATGTCCTAGGATGAATCCTTCCTACAATGGGCATTATCTTTTGGCAATAGTTTTGGCTATTATCCTTTAAAACACATCCTCTTTTGGTTAGCGGTATTGAAGAGCATCAACTTGTTTGTTTACTTTGTCTTTATCTTTTGACTTATCTTATTGCGCTCATTCCAAGGACTTCTCGATGATATCCAAACAAGAGGATTTGGAGAAATAGGAATGGGGCAACAATCATTGTCTTTTTGTTTGCTATGCTTGTTGGATGTTCTTGTAATATAACCTTGGCGAATACTTGCTTTGTTAGGTATGTATGGAGGAGGTCTTGGACAACTTTTTTACTATTGCATTGATAGGTTTACCTTTCCGTGTTTTGGTCCAAGGTGTTTGAAACTTCTAAAGTGCACCCTAGCAAGGTTTCTGTATGTTAGGTGTGAACAAGGATACTCCTATCTATTTGTCAAGTCAAAGTACATCGCACTGGGTACAACACCATCCTAATTTTCTATACCTTGATGCATCGTACCACGTGTGTTATCAAACATAAGGAAATTGGCCCTTTGAAAATCCTAATTCCTCGGCAAGAAATCATCATCATCATTTGCATTTTCATCATCCCATGTCTTGTTGAAATGACTTATTCTCTTCTTGCGCATCGCACTAACAAAAGTACTATGATAGTTGATCATCACCATCATCATCCCCATCGCCATCGATCCTGCATCCACAAATCATTAGCATATTGCATCAACATAACATATAGGAAACACATGCATTGAATTTCTATCACCATATAAACATGTTATCATAAGCATTCTTTATAGATAAGCACATCCATTTCCATTATATTTCATAACATTGCATTTATCACATAAATCCTCACATAACATTCATTTGCATGTCATAACCATTTTAACATTACCACCTATTGCATAAATCATACATAATAGGTACATAAGCATTATCAGATAATGCACTGCACACATTACGTTCATATTACACTACGCATCATCATACCACTTTGCATTAACATATCATTGCATCATATTAAATGCATCACATACATTACATAATCATTTAATATGATTAGGATAATAATATTTGTTATTCTAAGCATCTTAAAACCATCTCATTTGCATTATATCACATAACACATGACCATTGCATTAATCATCCATATCATCTCAGAAACAACATCATAATCATTCATTGCATAAATCATTCCACATCATTATAAGCACAAATAGGAACATCAAAATTCATTACATGCAAAGCATACATCTATCCATAACCATTTCATATATAAGCAGGATTCATATGATTTCGCGCATACACCATAGATCATTTCCATATCATTTTTGCATATTACAATCCATGTCACATATCACATCACCATTTGCATCAACATAAATAGATCATCATATAGAAAACATCATTGCACATCACATAAATACATTTGCATATCATAGGTTAACATAATATAGATCTGTTAGTCATAATCATTGCATAATGCATATATCATTGGAAATAAATGCATCCATAAAAGCATCAGATAACATCATTGCACAACATATAGAAGTAGAATCATCCAAACATGCATAAATAAATGGTACACATCACATCACATTGCATGAAAATCATCATATCATATATATCATCATCAATAATGTAGCTATCATATTACAAAATAATTAGATCACTGTACATGTATGTCGATTAGTACAAAAGGCCCATCGAGCTATCAAAAAAGAGCCCATAAGGCACAAAAAGTATCATCTCAATCAAGGTCTATCCCCATGTATGATGCCCTCTCCCCTATCACTGTGACTCTCTGTTGATCTGTAGCTGGTCTGCTGTGAGTACTCTAGGACCCGTCCTCCTCTGGGTACGGCCTCATGATAATGCCTCCAATAGTACTCGGCCTCTCGGAAGACATCCCTATAAGACCAAACAGACACTATACCCTAAGAAGAGGAGGTTGCCATACTCTCTAACTACTATCTCCTGCCTAGCTCTATAGCTGCCTGTAACTCTGCAGCCTATCTCTACTAAATGGCTTGATCTCTCTTAGCCCTCATTTGCTCTCTCTTAGCTCGAGCCTGATCTCTCTCCCCTGTCATAGTATGCACCTAGGCCTATAGCTGTACAATCAATGCATCCTGAGGATCCACCTGTACTAATAGTTGTGCTCAGGGAGGTTGTACCTGAGGTTGATCCTCAACCCATGGTGGTACACCTGGTGGCACCTGCTGCTGATCTGACATCGGTACATCTCCCTACCCTGGCTAAACTGGGGGCCCATCTGGCTGGTCTTGTCATGCATCACCCCTCCGTCCTCATCCTCCCCCTCTACCTCTAACCCTCCATTGATATGGGATTGCTCTTGGAATAGTCAATCTTAGTGGAGGTTGGAACCAATCCCTGTATACTTGTGTCATGCCTGAATATGTAGGCCCCTAATCGTAGGCCCATGGTTGAGCCACTAACTACCTGAAATTGTTGACGACATCTGAGGAAGGAATATACCACCCCCATGAAACTTGTGTCATGGTGTGGGCGAAGATGGCTACATAGTCATCATCAGGGTGATCTTGGGGCTCACCGAACTAACGTTGCACGTACCCGAGAAAGTACCTCTCGATCATCATGTGATCCCGCCCCTGCATATAGTGGTCCTAGCGGGCAAAGAACAACTGCTCAGCATCGTTAGCCCATTCGGGCTGACCAAGGTATGGTCGCCATGTGAACACCTATGTGTGTGAAGGACACACCGCCTCTGTAGCGCCATACGAGGGGATCGTCTTGCATCATCAGAATAGTGACAATCCATGGCCAAAGCACAACAATGTGCTCCCATGCCCAAATGTGAAGAAGGGTCACCCCTGCTCCAAATGCTCTACCATCCATGTACACGTACTCATGCAGATCTCGTGCAAAATAGACTGGCCTATCTCGAGCCATACGCTCCCAGCAATATCCACAATTGAGACTGAAGTATCGGCCTCGTCTGTTAGGGGCAACGAGACTCGAAATTACCGTTGCAACAATTAGGAAGAAGGGAGGTGCTAGGATCCTATGTTGCTTGAGCTCGATCTGCCCCTCACAAAAAATAATGTCCTCTATGGCGAGGACTCTGTGGCAAGCATCACGCCCCTCGTCCATGTCAAAAATCACTTGCCAACCATGAATTGGAAATCTCAAAATATGCCAAACATTCTCTAAGGTGATGGTGGCCTCACCAGTGGGAAGATGAAACAAAGAGGTCTCGCTGTGCCATCTCTCGGCCAGCACTGACAACATCCCTAAGTGAGTGTGAATGGGCGCTGTGTAAGCGATATACCATAACCTTGCGACCTGGAGTCAATCCTAGTCCATGTCACTCAGGTCCCACAAATAGCCAAACAAGTCCCGCGACCTATGCTCTCAAGAGTAGAGCTCCCTCGCTGCATCTTGCATCAAGGAAGGTCACCATGTTAATTTTTTTGAAAATTTCTTCATCGGGCATTCAAAAAACCTCTCCAGCGGTACAATCCGTGAAGGCGTCGCAGTTTGATTTCTAATCAAACTTCGACACTAGGGCATAAAAGACCAAAACTGCACCATCGCGGTGCACTTTTTCTTCCAACGGCGCACTTTGGGCAAATGCAGGACCGCCGCATCACAATTTGCAAACCACCCCGCCAGCCCTGAGCTCAGCGTCTATTTTCAAACTCCAAACTACACCGCCGCAGCACTATTTGACACTAAGCGACGCACTTTGATTTCTGAGCAGCGCTATATAGTGCTGTTGCAGAATGAACAACTTTGAATGCATTAAATGAAGGCTAAAAATGAAAAACAAAACTCAAGTAAGGGTCACTTACCGGTGCCTTGATGCCAGGTGGTTGCTGGTATGTTTGAACTCAATCAGAAATGTGCAGGGGAAGCTATCATTGCGCCATATCGTCAGGAGTTCAGAGCTCAAATCTCAAGTTTGCAAGATGGCTGTGTGAAAATGACTTGAAAGTGACCCCTTAGGCCCCTTTCAAGCTTGAAAATTAGGGTTTTTTCACCTTGATTGGCTGTCCTGCTAGGGTTTTGGACCATTGAAGCTATTTTTGTCTAGTTGAGGCTTGTTTTACATCATTTTATTGCGTTAGACACATTTTTGACCTCTTGGAGCCTTTTCGGACCTAACAGACACCTTGTCCCTTTTTTTCGTGAGATCACCCAAAAATTGAATTTTTGACCAATCTCTCGAGGGGGCATTATATTGGCTCACTAGGAAATAGTGGGGCAAGATTTTTAAATAGTGGAAATTGTTGGCTTTTATTGAGATTGTTTATTCTTTGAACCAACGCAACATGTGCATTACTTCAAAGAGGGGAAAAATGTAGACACGTAAAATTTACCAATTGACATTGTGCATCCGATCCCACCTACTAACATCGTTTCATCTTGAATCTTCCTTCAGTCTAACCATTTAATCAAATCTCCTTATCTGATTAAATTCACCAATATTCCTCCCTTAATTAAATAAACTAGTTATTTAATTAAGTCTCTCTTTTGTTAATTAAATCAATCAATCCGATCTAATTATCCCTATTTAATTAAATAGTCAATTTTGTTTAATTAAATCTCTAAATCTATCTATTAAATTAAATAAATTAAAACCTTTTTTGATTTAATCTAACACCACCTCTTTTAATTAAATAAATGAAAATCCTTATTTAATTATTTTCTTATCATATTCCTCTCTTATTTGATATAAATAAATCCATAAATTTGAGTCAAATAGGTCACATCATCTAATCTCTCATTAAATTAATTAACCCTTGATTAATTTAATCTCTTGCCATGTCCCATCCTCTAGATTTTGCAAGTTGCACATGAAAATAGATTTAATTAATTTATTAAATCTCTATTTTCCTCACAAAGCATCTTTTTGGAATATCCTTCAAGTTTGAATTCAAAAAATCCAAGTGGAAATGTATATCCAACAAGGCATTTACTTCATCTTACATGTCCTTTGTCTTGAGCCAGGTGGCATTTATTACATGTCATTTCAACAAATTTGAAATTAAAAAATATGCATTTATTGGCACAATCCTCAAAACTTGCACATCCTCCATCCACTCATAGATTGACAAGTGGCATCTTGCCATTGGATGAATGTTAGTCCCACATTTCTCAAATTTGGACATTCATCCATCTTGGCATTCTATAAATAAAGAGCTCATATCCTCATTTTATCATCCACAAATTATGCAAAGTTACCATGCTCAAATATTTATCAAATTCCATCCATCAATCTTGAATCTTAGCTAGGTTATGCAGGTTTTTGATTTGGAGCACTCAATCTTCATCAACACATATCAATCTTGCATCATAGGAATTGGGAAAGGGCCAATTTTCACATCAAATTGGCACCAATTCCCCCATGGGATCATGAGTTTGCAAATTTAAATTAGGATTCAATCTAGTTTGTTGTTTTCATTGTGTTCTTCATTGTTTATTTTCCTAATTTGAGTTTTGTAAATGGATTTCATGGGGAATCCTTGTTCTTGCTTACAATATCTAACTTAATGTGTTTGTTCTCATTGTTATGTAGGTATTAGGATTTGGGTTCACGCAATACCAAGTAACATGAACATTTCAAATCCACACTTGGTAAAATTTGGGATGGATATATTTGTGAATCATATGAATGTTATTCAAAGTCCTAAGAAGATGTTAACGACTACATGTATTGATCCAAGTCAAGGTAACACCATGCAAAATCAAAGTTACCTAAACCAAGGCAATGGGATTCCCAACCACAACAATGTTCAATTTCAACCTATAATGCCAAATCTGAACATCATCCCAAAACATAACATTGTCCAAAGTCAATTTGTCCATGATCCATAAAAACACCACAAGTAGGCATTCCAAATCTTCCTGAACAAAAACCAAATCAACTATATCAAGGGTGTCAAAATTAAAATCAAGATCAAATTTCTTCATTTGCCAAATAATTGACTCATTGTGCCAAGACACATCTCCACCCTAAAATCAATACACTCTACCATTGGTTGAACCATGTCATCAAACAATTGAGTCATGTCCACAACCACATCAAGAAAAATATCTCCAATTTCAAGAAGTTAGATATCAAGATCAAACACATCAACAAATCCAACCCCCACATCTCAAAGATCAATCACCACATCTCAAAGATCAATCACCACAAGTACAAGTCTCACAGGATAACAAATGAAAATACACACTTGGGAAACCAATCAAATCGGTCATGAAGCAACTACTAAATGAGAATCTCATAAAAATCCCCATCTATGAGAATTATCAAGAGCCCTTGGTAAAACCACCATGGTATAACAAGAAACACCTTTGTGAGTATCACAAAATAAAGGGACACACAACATCAGATTTTGTTCGACTCAAAAATCTCATCCAAGACCTGATTGATCAAAAAATAATAATTATTGGCGATCCATCGACCAATGATCATGTTGAAAATTTCTCTACATCATCCAATGAGTTAGAGGACATATCTCAAGAATTTATTCCAAAACATGATCAACATCTCTCACCAAAGTCTAGCAATGGTCCTTTCCAAGACATGTTTGCAAATATTGAAGGAATTTTAAACTCAAAATTTGATCCTAGTCCACTCAGAGATCAAGAGGATATCAAGTCACTTCCCATGTCTAATGACGACATCTAAGAACCCTTTATAAGCAATCCATCCTTCGAAACTGACCCATGTCAAGAACTTGATCTAAAGCATGTCAAAAGCAATTATGAAATCATTCAAGATCAAGAATTTGTATCTCCAAGCTACTACAATGATCTAATGGACACTCTCTTATCTATACAAGATGATCACATCCACAAAGCACATACTCCTCCACCTACCAATGGGATAATTTCTTTGGATGGACATGTAGATGATCTTCATTCAGAATAGGATTCCTTTACTCCTAACATTATCACACAAAAGGAGCAGGTTATTGATTCCTACAGTTAAACAGAGTTGTCAACATTAGGATTAGATATATCCCAAATTCAGACTGAGGACATCATGTATGAGGATATCCAACATTATCCACTCAAGGAAACAAGTCAAACAAAACATGATATTCCAAAGTCAACAGAACAACAAATTCCAAAAACATCATTTGCAATGGTCATTTATTAGAGAATGCATTCTAAACAAGAGCTCTCGGAATAGGTAGAATCAAAGCATGAAGGTACTACTTCCACAATAATGGGGGCAACTTTGTCTCAAAAAAACATCAACATAGGGAGCACGAAGAATCCTTATGATGAGATTGATTCTAATACTACAACCAACCACGTCATGAATCTTCATCCACCCATCATCCCATCCACAAATTGGAACCAACATCAAAATGAGAGAAGCTGAGAAGCATGAAGGACAAATAAAATACACATGGATACCAAAGAATACAAATAAAGACTATCTCTATCAAACTCCATTAGTCAAAGAAAATATGGGGAAAAAAAAAGAAGAGAAAAGTATCCATCAAAGATGTCCACAAAATAAAAAGAAGGATTTTCAAGTGACGTAAAAAGTATATCAAGCAGTTGGTCCTAATTTCATGCAAACTTCTGTATCCATCCATCATTGCTTATCTTCCCAAGTTTGGAGAGTCAAAGGTTCCAAACTATCAACCAATCCATCTCCTATTCCTAAATGCACTCCATCCACACCTTCACGCATGATATCCAATTCTCACATTGACCATGTATTGGTAGCCACCCTTCATCATAATGATTCAGAAGGCACTCTATTGCGATGTCCACATAGAGACAGAGTTAACTTTGGTATCAAGAAAGCAGATCAAGAATCTCAAAACTTGCATTCAAGTGCACGTATCTTGGCAAAGCAACTTCTTCAAGTAGGATATCGATGGAATATTATGACAGAAGCATCTACATCGACACCACTAGGTGGTTCAACACGAGCTTAAAATCTTATAGAAAAATACAAAAATATAAAAAAAAATGAAAATAAAAAAAAATCAAAAAATCATGAAAATAGTAAAGATAAAAATCGTCCTCTAGTGAAAACCACTATGATGGCACTTTGGATAGGAACCATGATGAAAACTTGGAAAACAGGCATCATGTGTAGGATCAAGCATCTGCGTGCGCTAATTCAGGTGAAAGCATCTCATCTCATCCGTAATAAATCCAACATTCCATCCATCTCATCCATAATAAATCCATTTATCCATGAACCATTTTTCCAATCCATTTTCATCCATCTACATTCATCTTCCACACTTGATCTTGGTAAAAGTTTGGTGCACACTTTATTCTTGCTTATGGTAAACATCTTGACATGCGTCATTTTCATTGATCCCATCCTACCCAATAGTATTTGAGCCATGAGGCACTATCCAAATGATCATCCTCTATTTGAACCTATTATCTTATCACAAGATAATCCTTGGCATCCTTTGCGTGCTTACCACATCCATACATCCACACACCTATCCAAGCATCCATACATGACATTTCATACATTGCTAGACACTGGGGGTAGATATTTACATCTTGCTTCGGGAATAAATCTTGATCTATATCCTCCAACTTATGTGGTGATCCAAACATTGGAAAACATGAACTCAAATTGGTTAAACCACTTGTGAGCAAGAATCCAAATCACTAGCCCATGGCATATTTGATGAGACAATGTTCCTTATCAAGCTTTATCTTTCATTGAGCATCAATCCAAACAATCACTATCCAAGCTTCAAAATCCTAATCAATCAAACTCAATCAATCCCACATCATCTTGGGATACCCATCATAATCCTTGTGTTGCTTAACACTATCCTTGCATTGTCGTGTATCCTCAACAATGTTATCATCATCAATCCATTGATCCGATCAATCAACATTAGCTTGGTTTTCAAAAAAATCCAAAATAGATCACTGATATCATCACACATATCCATATCCAAATCGTCAAAATCGAGCAAAAATCCAAAAAAAAATCCAAAAATATATCTAAATCTAAAAAACATTAATAAAACATGGCATTCGAACTATGTAGTTTTTGAGCTTAAACATAGGAAAGGCTAATCTTTGATCAGTCCCTGAGACATCAAAATCCAAAAACATTCATAAAATCTCAAAAAATACCAAAAACAACCTCAAAATATTTCAAAACTCCAAAAACATCCAAATATTTGAAAAAATCCATCCATCCCGTTTCACAATCACCCACAATAATCTCATCCATAATAAAACAATCATCACCTTCATCCTTTGGCAATACAAATGGAAACAAGCACAACAATCAGCAAAAGCAAACTTCAAATGTAAAATCAAAACCGAAACAACAAACTTTTAGAGGAAAAATCAAATTCTTGATCATTCGCAAACATGTCAATCGACCTTATATCAATAGCCTTTTTGAACAACCTATCAACTTGCCACCATCCACTAACATGTTCTAGCATGTATCCTTCCTACAATGGGCATTATCTTTTGGAAAAACACTTTGGATAAACAAAACGACTTCCCACCATCCACTAACATGTCCTAGGATGTATCCTTCCTACAATGGGCATTATCTTTTGGAAAAACACTTTGGATAAACAAAAAGACATGCCATCATCCACTAACATGTCCTAGGATGTATCCTTCCTACAATGGGAATTATCTATTGGAAATTGTTTTGGTTCTTATCCTAAACAAAAAAAATCCCTTTGGATAGAGGTATCAAGAACATTGACTTGTTTGTGTGCTTGATCTTTTCTTTTTGATTTATCTTATTGTGCTCATTCCAATGACCTCTCGATGATGTCTAATCAAAGTGATTTAGAGAGAAAGGAATGGGGCATTGATCATTATCTTTTTGTTTGTTGTGCTTGTTGGACGTTCTTGTAGTATAACTTGGCGAATAATTGCTTTGTTAGGTGCATCCTAGCAAGGTTTCCATATGTCAAGTGTGAACAAGAATACTCCTATCTATTTGTCAAGTCAAAGTCCATCACACTAGGTACAATGTCATCCTGGTTCTTTATACCTTGATGCATCATATCTATGTGTGTTATCAAACATAAGGTAAGTAGCCCTTTTAAAGTCCCAATTCCTAATAAGAAAATCATCCATCTCTCATCATCATCTCTAGTAAAGTTGGCTTGTTGAATCCTCTTTTCATTTCTTCTTTCCTCTCTCCGTGCTAACAGTTAATCATCATCACCAATGCATCCATCCTACATCCATAAATCACCAGCATACTACATATCATATCATATCATATAAGAAACACTAATAATCTCACATGCATGTTCATCATCATAGTATAGATCTGTTAGTCTAAGCATCTCATAAAACCATACATTTGTATAAAAAATCCATTGCATAATCATATAGGCATTATCACATCATCCATCTCAAATGCATTACATCATCATTTAAGTTGTTTAGGATAATATAGATTGGTTATTCTGAGTATCTTAAAACCATCTCATTTGCATCATCATTATAACCATCCATACGTCCATCTTGAACCTCTTTTTCACGAGATTGATCTTCAAATCGAATATTTTTGTCCAATCTCTTGAGGGGACAATGTACTAGTATACTTCTTTCCGTTGGGGCATAAAAAAAAAAATCAGATTTTTTTTGAATTTTGATCACGACAAGTTTATTCTTTGAACCAACACAACAAGTACTTTGCTTCAAAGAGGGGAAAAATGTAGACATGCAAAATTGACATCATGCATCTAATTTGGATTCACTAATTCCATGTCGTCCTTAATCACCCCTTTATCATCATTTTCCCTCTTTAATTAAATAAATTATCTTTTGTTTAATTAATCTCCTAAATTGTCTCTTTAATTAAATAAATCAAGTTTATTTAATTAATATCCTAAAGTCATCCATTTAAATTAAATAAATTCATCTTTATTTGATTTAACACTAATATCATCCTCTTTGATTAAATAAATCAAATCTTTATTTAATTAAATCTAAAATCATTATCCTCTCAACTTTGATTTATTTAAATCCTAAAATCTAAGTCAAAATTGTCAAATCACCTAACCTCCTCTCATTTAATCAAATCCTGATTAAATCTAATCTTAATCCATGTCACATCCTCTAGCTTTTCCCACTTACACAATAAATCAATTTATTTGATTTATTATTTCCTCCTTTTCATTCAAATAGGGCATCAAGATGGAATATTCTTCAAATTTGAATTTTCCCCCCCACATGTCTTGTCCGCCAACATAGCATTAACTACTTTTACATTGTCTCTTACATGTCTCCCACTTGACATTTAAGACTCTTTCTTCTCCCTCCAACAAGCCATCTTTTGAATTTCAAATCTCCCCCTCTTGGGCACATTCATCAAAGTGTGCACATCCTTCATCCATCCATCTCTTGACAAGTGGCACCTTGCCATTGGTTGAATTTTAGTCCCACATTGCTTCATTTTGGGCATTTATCCAACTTTTCATTCTATAAATGAGAGGCTTCATTCCTCATTTTAGCATCCACAATTTGAGCAAGCTTACTATACTCAAATCCATACTCAAGCATAGCAATTCTCATCTATTTTATCAAGTTTTATAGCTAGGTTATGCAAATTTTCATCATGGAGCATGTTTGAATCTTCATTAAGTGGACCACTCTTCACCACACTTCAATCTTGCATCACAGGAGTTGGGAAAGGGCCAATTTTCACATCAAATTGGCACCAATTCCCCCATGGGATCAAGAGTTTTCTTATTTAATTAGGATTCAATCTCTCTTATTGCTTTCTTATTGTGTTCTTCATTTCATTTCCTAATTTAAGCTTTGTAAATGGATTTCATGGGGAACTTAGATTCTAACTTGCATTTTAATCTTCTAATGTGTGTGTTTGTTGTGTTTTGCAGGTGCTAGGATCTTGGTGCATACACAATCATGAAAAACAACAAACTACAACTTCTATTAAATCTTTCTAATATCTATAAAAAATATGTAGTCATGTGCATTACAAAGGTTTGGTCACAAGGCCAATGTTATAGAAAGTTGGATGCAAATACATGCAAAAATCAAACATGCAAGTCTGTAGATGGCAATAATGGCCACTAAAATCTCAAAATTTACTTTATGCTAAAAAAGCAACAAAAAATCAACTCGATTCTCATCCAGAATGAATCTTTTTCCATTCATGACCACTTTATATGATTTTTCCACTTGCCAAAAAACTATAACTTCCACTTTGGCACCAAATCAATTAGTTGTCCTTTTTCCAAATTTAATTAAAAATAAAATTTTAATCCAACTTTTGTGCCACACCTCCATACTAAATGGGTTCGGCCGAACCCACTCTAGTATGATTTTTTAATAGGGGATTTAGTTGGTTCGGCCGAACCATGGGTTCGGCCGAACCCTAAGGTTCAACCGAACCAACTAAATGGTTCGGTCGAACCTTATGCAACCCATTTGATATGAGGAATGGGAAAATTTTGAAATTTGAATAATTGGTAAAAGTGTAATAACAATGGCGAATTTTCACCGAATAATCACTAAAATGATTAATTACAATGGCGAATCTCTCCTTTAAAAATTTGCATAGTTGGTCAGAACAGTTCCCCCATATTTTTTTTATTTTTGTAATATTGAAGTAGGGGCTCGAGGGCGGAAACCACCGGTGGGGTCAAGGGGTAGCGCCCCTTGTGAGGGTCAAGGGGGCAGAGCTCCCTTGTGGGGGTCGAGGGGGCAACACCCCCTCGTGGGGTTCGGGGACAACGACCCTGAGGCACTCCTATCACAGTACAGGAAGGGTTGAGGGGTAGAGACCCTTGCCACCAAGCATAAATTCACTATCAAAAATGCATTGGAGCACACACAAATTAAGTATTTTTTTAAAATCTCAATTTAAAAAAAAGACTAAATGAAAAGTGAAATTGTTACCATTGATTAGCTTTTTAATAGAATGGTTGTAGGTTGATTCCATAACCTATATGCGTGTGCCTTTTAAAAGGCTTGTTGAGGCTCATAATTTGTTTTGGGCCACACGATTAGATCTAATCATGTGGCCCAAAAAAAATTCCAGGCATCAACAAGTCTTTTAAAAGGCACATGCATATAGGTCGTGAAATCAACTTGCAACCATCCGATTAAAAAACTAATCAATGGCAATAAATGAAAGCCCTATTCAAGGCTAAAATATCGCTAAAATTAAATGGTAATTTATTATTAGTTGTGATATTGCCCCAAAATTAATTGTAGGAATATAATATTATTGGTGAATACAATTAATATTTGTAATTACAGTATAAACTACTGGTGAATCAGTTCCAATGAAGCATCGTTTACATGGAAAATCAATTCGATTTATTAGTTTAAAAAAATAATGCATAGGCGAATTAATCGAGACAAAATTATTTTTTTGTAAAATCCTTGCAATTCAGCCTCCTCTTTAGCTTGTACTATTTTCCATTTCTGGAGGTCCCGATTTCAATTATTCGCCAATTGGCAAAGATCCGCCACTAAAATTTTCCTTACTTTTATGAGTAAATATGATTTTAAATGCAAGATTATGACTTTAATATATTCAATGGATGAATAAGGGGAATGAATATACATTATGATGTGATTACTTTTCAAACACTTTAATGATGCAAATGATATATGATGAATATGATTTTCATGTTATTGGATAACTATGTTTACGATGCACTAAGTTGAATGCAGGAAATAATTGAGCCCTCTAGTGAGGAGAGGGAGAGTATCACCTAGGAGAGGAGCCTTGTCAAGTTAGTTTGGGCTAGAGTTGGTAAGTAAACCTTTGATATAGTTTTTATGTTGATAGGAATGTTTGGGTGATTGTTTGTGAGTCTCTATGATTGTTTAGATGATTTGAATCATTGTGTTAAAACCCTATATTGAAGAATGAGATATTCTTTGTGTGTTTAAATATATATCTAGATGGATATATGTTGATTTCCATAGTGCATTGTTGGTTTGCGTGTGGTGCCGATGGTTGCAAGGCAATAGCTTAGGCTAAATTATTTCATTTTCGATAAGGTGTTGTTGAAAAAAGACTAGTTTGTGGGTTTTTCCATTTGGGTCATTGTTGAGACCTATATTGTTTCATTTTCGATCTGCAATAAAATAGTAAATGTTATAGAGTTTATGTTGTTATCCACAAGGAGGTGAAGCCACAATAGTGGTTTATAATTTGATGGAGGAAGGAAAACTCACAAAAAATGAGTACATGGAAAAAAAAATGGTTTTAGGGGTTTGAACGAATCTACAGGTTCTAGCGAACCCATGTAAATGCTTGCCCCCATTTTCTGCCTAGAAACCAAAGGGAAATGTAATTTAAAAGGTGGGTCGCTCGAACCCCCCTTATCCCTCATTCTCCCCCTCGAACACAAAAAAAATCTAAATTTTTACACTTCAAAGCTCGGGTTGAAGATGAAAATGGTTGAGACTTCACAAACCCAACTAGAATCAAGTAGAACTCAGAACAAGCTATCCAACAAATATAATTTTAATATGTTTTGGTTTTATTATGTATTTGTTTTTTAGTTTTATTAAACATAGGTTTTTCACCAAAAATCAAGCTCTTTGTTCTGCACATGTGGAAAAATAGCAGATTATCATTTTTTTTTTAAAAAAAATTGAGTACACCAAATATTGAAGTGCTTGATCCAACAAAAAAAAAGAATTTCAATACATACAAAAAAAGTTATGCATTATATGGTCGCGCTATGTCTGAATTGTAATTGGTTTGACTTTGAACTTGATTAAAGAAATAATATTCAATAAAAGACTATCTAACCAATTGAAAGCACTAGATATCAGAGCTACAAATCTAAATTTGAAAGAATTAGAATTTTATACTTCATGGAAAAAAAGCTATGTGTTGTACGGTGAGCGTCACTTTTTTAAAATGTTGTTTTATGAAAAAAACTAGTTTTTGAGGGAGATGAAAAAAAATGTGCAAACTGATTCCAAAACTTTTGAAAAAAATATATTTAGAATCTACAGACAAAATTTCATGAAACTCTAGTTTGCATAATCTTCAAATTCCTCACAATTTAGCCGCTATAGGTGCCCAAAAGTGAAGATTTAGTTAAAAAAAATTATTTCAGTGTCCAATTTGGCCAAAAATTGTAAACCACTATTGTGGGATCACCCAAGGCATTGTTAAGTGTTGTTCTCTGTATTTGATTGTATTGTTCCATTTTTTATAGGTTATTGTTGGGAAAATAAATTTCTAGGTTTTTGTTCAAACCATATTGTTTCATTTAAGGATTTCACTTTGTGGTGATGGTTGCAATGCTATGTAGTTTATGTTGTTTTCCACAAGGAATTGTTGACTGTTGTTCTGTATCTTTGGCTATATTGATTCATTTTCAATATGCAAGAAAATAGTTAATTCTATAGAGTTTATGTTGTTATCCATAAGGAATTGTGGATTGAAATTTTGTTTGAGGTTATTGTGGGAAAGAGTCCCTTAGAGTATAATGTGTGAGATTCGGTCAAACATTTTGCAAGAATTCCAGATCTTTGCTCAACTACTCTAAAGAAAACAACTTATAGAGGATGCATCTCTACACGTTCTTCATGAAGATCATCAAACTTGGAGTGCCATATCAAAGATATGGAATTCATGCAAAAGGGTTATTTCAAAACTGGCCATTATATTCTCTGGAACTTCTTCCTTGAATAACTTCAAAAATATTTTGAACACATTGTATGTGGCAACCAGTGTTTCTTATTATGCTTAATATAAAGCCTATTATTGTAAGAATTCCTTTTTGAGGATGAAACAAATAACAACTGTCTTCCCAAATAACAACAATCTTCCCAAAACAATAAATATGAATGTTTTGTTTTCCTTTCTAAATAATGTTTTTTTTAATATATAATTCTCATTAACATGAATTTCATCCATGGTTCATATGATACTTAATTAGCATAACAAGGTACTAAGAGTCAAAGATTTAGTCATGGAATTTCATAATAAAGACCTTAAGGTTCAATCAAGATGATATTATTATTTTTACTTATAATAATATGTTTACAATTCAATTATTCCATAATAAAATGACTCAAAGGTACATACCTATTTCCCTTATTGGTTGATATGTTGCATTCTAGTTTTCTAGACCTTCCATTTAATACTTATTGAATCAATAAAACAACTTATGCTATTTTCCATAAGTCATTGTTGATTGTTGTTCTGTGGCCTCGAATAAATTATTTGATTTATGGTTTCTCTGTAGTGGAGATGGTTGCAAAGTAATAAAATAGTTCATGTTCCTCTTGATAAGGCATTGTTGGCTATTTTTGTGTGTCTTTAAGGATAGTGTTCTTATTTGTCTAGGCGTTAATAAGGATTCCTTAGAATGACAAGTTGTATATTAAGTGTGAGATGAAACATTGGTCTCACTATTGATTATACTAGTAGACCAACATACATTGTCCACCACCGTAATCGATGGCGATATTGATGTTTTTTATTACAATTATTATAGAGGCTATTGTGCACATAAATGTTCTCTGCAACTAATTTCACATAGATACATATTTGCACATAGGGAAAATAAAATGAAACAGAAAAAAAGAAAGCCTACTCTCCACCCTACCATATTGGGTCATGGAGCGTCATAGCCTGTTACCAAACCCTTGAGTAAGAACATACATTTCCCCCTACTGTGATCAATGGTGGAAAAAATGTTTCTTATTGTACTTAATATAGAGCCTATCATTCTAAGTTATGCAATTGTAGCAATACTAAAGATATACATATGCAGCATAACTTTATGAACTCACATGTAGCAGAAATATACTCTACAAAAGACTATATTGCTTTTTCAAACCAATATTGTTTGATTTATGGTTTACCTTTTGTGGTGATGGATTTGGATGGGTTTGTTGCTTTGAATTTTTGTGTTATGCGGGTTTTTCCATCTGATGTAGTGTTCCATTTTTTTCCCCTTGTTTGCAGATATGTATGTATGTGAAATTAGATGTAGACAACATTGATAAATACTCGGCTTTATATTAAGCAGAATAAGAAACATTTCTTGCCACATATAATGTGTTGAAAAGCTTTTTGAAGTTATTTAAGGAAGAAGTTATACAAAGATGGTGGCATAAATGTTTGATATAACACTCAAAATACAACTTATCATTCCAATAATGTGTCAATATGTATCAATGTTGTTTGCATCTGCTATGACATACATCCAAATCTGCACATGGTATTGTTCCCCAATGCTTGCCTTGCAACCATTGGCACCACACAAAAACCAACAATTCCCTATGGAAATCAACATAGACTATATATCATTACATTCCCACACATTATTTTTATGTGTATATATATTTGTGCAATAGATTCCCCCAAATGCATCTAGGGCATGCAATGCCTACATATGTTCTTGCAAAACAAAATGGTTTCTTTTGCAATCATCACCCCATGCAAAAAACAAAAAATAACCTCCAACCACCTTCACAAAAATTCCACAATAGATAGTTGCACTTGCACCTTCATAGAAGCTTTCCCTCCTCACTCAAACCTCTAATAGAAGGTAAAGCCACAAAACCACACCCAACAACGCCTTGTCAAGAATTGTGTAGACATTCGCTATGTTTTCTAAGGTTTTAAATGGCAGCTATTACTTACAACCATTTCCACTACACATAAACCATACAAAAATAAAAAAACTCATAGTAACAAACCCATTGAAAACCTTCACCACAAAACATGAACCATAAATGAAACTATATGGGTTTCAACAGTGACCCAGATGAAAAAACCCACAAAACACAACAATTCACAGTAACAAACCAACACAAAAACAAACAATATTGCCTTCTAGCCATTGCATCTACATGAAGACCATAAATGAAACAATATATGCTAAGCTAGAGAACAAAAATCAACAATGTCCTATGCAAAATAACATAAACTATTTCAAAATACTCTAGAAAGGGTTTTTCCAGTATGCACCTCATCCTGCACTTCTTCCCGCTTACTCCAAATGCACCTCTTCCCGCTTGCTTTCTCTTCGCTCCCTCAGAGTGGTGGACAATGTACTAGGAGGGAAAAGTTGAGCAAGAAGCAAATAAAATTAGATTTTTGTTGAATATAAACAAGAAAGAACATGACAATGTTGACACATGTCAAAACTGGAACCATTTTTTCCCTAACACATAGGCTACTCCCAAATGGCTAGCAAACAAAAAGGTAAAGGACACATAAATAGCTCAAATATCAATAAGTTAAACTCATGACCTCAAAGATACAGGTAGAAAATTCATATACAAACATAAACACTCACACCTTAAATAAAACAATATTAGTTTCAACAACAACCTAGCAAATTCTATTTTTCAACAGCATCTTATCAGAAAGGAAACAATATAGCCAAAGCTATAGACCAATAGGCCTTATGGACAGCAACATAAACTTTATAACATTTACTATTGTATTATGAATCAAATATGAAATAATATAGCTAAAGCTCAAGTAATAAAGCAATTTATGCTATTTTCCATAAGGCATTGTTGAGGGAAAAATTCAGAATAGTAAAGAGGGCGGTGAAGCAGAAAAGTTGACAAACAAAAGAAACACATACATTTTTGTGGCTATATATTTTCAAGCAATAGATTCCTATATACGCATCCAACTCATGTAATAGATAAATATGCAGCTGGGAAACAAAATGTACACTGATATATATCTATATGGAGGTAGATACAATTATATATGCATTGTTGATTGCTCTTCAATAGCTTAAAGTGTACACTTCAACCAAAATTTTTGTCGGTCTTCTTGCTTCACCACCCTCTTTACCATTTTGAATTTATCCCCAAAGCTTCGATTTTCAATGCAGGAAACAATTGACAAAATTAGGCCTTAGAAGGTACAACACTTTGAAAAGCTCTTTGAGGTTATTGTGGAAAAGAGTTCCTCAGACTATAATGTCCGATCTTTAGTCTATGTCTTTTGCATGAATTCCATATTTTTAATCGACTGCTCTAAAGAAAACTTCTTTTAGACAATGGATGTCTACACGTTATTAATGAGAGTAATTAAACTAGAAGTAGCTAAATCAAACATATGGAATATATGAAAAAGTGCTAATTCAAAACTGTCCATTATACTTTGTAGAAATTCTTCCTTAAATAACTTCAAAAACCTTTTCAACACATTTTATGTGGCAAGCAATGTTTCTTATTATGCTTTATATAAATCCTATTATTGTAAGAATTCCTTTTGATGGCGAAACAAATAACAAATATCCTAGCAAAACAATAAATAGGGGGATGAGTATATATGAATGTTGTCTACATCTAATTTCACATACATACATATTTGCACACATGAAAAGAAAAATGAAACAAAACAAAATAAAGACATACTTTTGTATGTATATATTTTCGGCTCTCAGTCAGGAAAACAGGTGGTGGATTTTTTTTATTTTTAATATTTAACATGCTTTCCATGTTGATAGAGAAGGCTAGTGAAATTGAATGCCAATTGGAATCAACATTAATTATTGTATGGTTTTTTTCTACTAGTGATGGTTGGAAAGTAATAAAACAATTCATGCTCTTCTTGATATGGCATTGTTGGCTATTTTTGTGTGGCCTGTGGTGTCAGTCTGCACTATTTTCCATAGGGAATTGTTGATTGTTGGCATGTGGCTTTAGCATTTATATGTGGAAAATGCATATACACACATATACACCCACACATACATATAAACATTCAAAATAGTGAATAGAAATTATGGAGATATAAGAGTTTGTGGAAATTGAGACAGACAAGAAGCAAATAAGTATATTAATATTAAAAACTGGACATATCTAATATACATAAATGCATGACCTGAAAGATACATGTAGAAAATACATATACATGCATACACACTCACACATACAAATGCATTACAGACACATATATCTACACACAACTGTATCAAGATATTGTATGCACTGAGAACATTCAATTGCATGCATATATGTTTGTGTATATGCATATGTAGTTCTATACATGCATACAACCATGTCCACAAGTATATATAAGAACAACTGCAAATAAAAAGGGTTTTTTCAATATGCACCTCTTCCTGCTTGCTTTCTCTAGATACTCCCTTCTTTCTTGAGCATCTGCAAAAAATGGGAAAAAAGTGATCACAGCCGACACTTTTGTATTGCTTTTGCAACTATCACCCATGCAAAAAAACACAAAAAAAACCTCCTCCCAGCTTGACAGTAGCTTGACAATGGATGATCTAACTTTCACCTTCACAGAAGCTTTCCCTCCTTTCTCATAGTTGTGATAGCAGGTATAGCCATAGAACAAAACCCAACAATGCCTTATCAAAAATTGCATAAACATTTGATCGCAGTGATGGACAATGCATTTCCCTTATGTGCAGGAGTGTATGTATGCCATAGTGGATGCAAAAAACATTGATATATACTGATCCCTATCTTTATTCAATTGGGACATCCTTAAAATCATAAGTTATATTTTAAGTGTTATATAATAATGTTTTTTGCATCTAATTTCACATATGTAGATTTCTACACATAGGGGAAATAGAATGAGTGGCAGTGATAGTCAAGTATGCATTTTGGGTAAGAACATAAACTCTATAACATTTACTAATTTATTGTGTAATGAAAATGAAACAATATACCCAAAGCTAGAGAACAACAGTTAACAATTCCTTATGGAAAAAAACATAGACTATTTTATTTTGTTGCAACCATCACCACAGAATGAAAGCCATAAATGAAACAAAAATAAATTTCCCTATGTGTAGATATGTATGTATGTCAAAGTAGATGTAAACAACGTACATACATACTCTTCCCAATGTTTATTCTTTTGGAAAAATAGTTGTTATTTGTTTGAACCTCAACAAGGCATTCTTGTAATGATAAACTGTATATTAAGTGTTATATGGAATATTGAAGCCTTTTTTTAAATCATTTATTTTTCCTTGTATTGTTGATGTCTCTCAAAAAAAAATTGAAACGTAAAAAATTTGAAACAAAAAATTTTGAATAATAAACTGTATATTAAGTGCTATATGAATCATTGAACCATTTTTTTTATTAATCCTTTGTTGTCATATTGTTAATGTGTGTACAAAAAAATTGAGAGATAATGTTATGTTTTGAAGATATTGATGGTTGTCATTTTATTGGTGTTTTATATTTCTTGTATGTGTTTTGGTCGGGGTTCTTGTCAACCTTTGTTGCTTTAATTGAACATTTGGACATTGTGTTGTTGTGGCATAGAAATTTTTAGTTAGCCATAGGCATTGCAGCTCTCAGCTTTTAAAAGAGTAGCCCTAACAATGTCGGTAGACTTTGGATCTCCCCATGCTTTTGAACAATCCTCAGGCACTAGTCTCGTAAGCCTGTTCCTTGTTCCCTTTTGCTACTGATGATTATATTGACACTTTGGCATGTGCATCCAATGAACTGTGAATATGCTTCATTTGAATTAGCAGTCCTTCTAAGATATATTCTAACTAATTTATATTCGAACTCTTTATGTTTCCTTTTCCTTTTGATTTGCTAGCCTTTTGGGAGTGACCTATGTGTTAGAAAAGAAAAGGTTGTAGTTTTCAAAATTTTCAACATTTCTATATGTTTCCCTGTTTATCAGATACCAATAATTGATTCATTATGTGCTACATCTTTCCTTTTTTTTTTTTCTAGGGTTGTCTCGTAACCTTGAACATCTCATTGCTTTAGCTTGGCTGAGTAAAACTTCCTTGTAGCATACAAATGTACCTCCAACCTTGATAGAACATGTGATACAATCTATTGATGCTAGAGATGTTGTCCCATCTCCGGTTCTTCAGCTAATGTCTTTTTAGAAAATAGGAGGTGATCAAAGCCCGATCGACCAATACAAATTTTTCCTCTCTGATGGAACCCACATGCAAATAAGAACTTTTCCTACAAAATATAATGACCTTTTTGTGTACAGGGGCATTGAAAATAGGTTTCATCTTGTGCTTGACAAACAATTTGTGTAGGAAGTTGCGGGAATCAAGGTTGGCTATTGTTTTGCACTACTTGCACTTGTTCTATGATTTCTTGTTTGTGGGGACCACCTTTTTTAATATTTGATCTTGGTTTGGTTCCAGGGCGATTTTCATATTGTCCTTAGATGTCAAAATGTCAGATTGTCAGCTAATTGAAAAACCTAGATATTTTTTTAGAGATCAAGAAGAACAAATAGTGGGTTGTGAGTCGCCTTCACCATCCAAATGAGCCTCAACATTTGGGATCCATACATCCCCAACACAGCATAGTGTTATACTTTAGAAAAATGGATCTTTGGACATTTTCATGGTCATTTAGGTATTTTTCCTATGATGCTTGGCTTATTTTGCTTAGATTTAATGTTGTAATGTAACTTATACATTCAAATTAGGTCTTAAATATTCAAATTATTAAAACTTTATGATGTATTGAAGGTGTTGTGAAGTATTGTAATACATTTCTACACTTTTCTATACTCTTCTTATTATAATTCATCTAAATATTCCCTTTTTATCCTTTACCAAGTCTTATCTTGAAGTGTTGTAAAGTCTTGTAACAAAATTTCATGCTTTTCTAGGATTGTCATCACTAAGTATACCTTTCTTATGCTTTATTTTTCCCCTTTATGCACTTACTAGTCATAATTAAGTGTGTTTTTGAATACAAACCCGACAAACAACATTAAAGACAATATAATTTCTAACACCCACTTGCATGCCTTGAGTGGGACCCATTTGCCATGGGTGGTGAATGAGTCCCTCTTGGCACAAAATTCAAAATAATTTTAAATTTCTTTTAGGTTTTTATTCATTAAGACCTTATGTCGGCTTGTGATGTTGTATTTTCAAGAAATTAGAACATAAGTGTGTATAACTATGTGTTTTTCTATCTATTTTAACCCCCAATCCCCCATTCATTTAAGCATTCATTCATCCATTCAACCATCTCAGGCATTTAAGCAACATAACATCATTGAATCAAGCATCTTGGAGCAACCATTGAAATATCTTCAGACTTCAACAACAAAGGTTTGGTGAGTTTAGGACACTTGCATGTTGTTTCTCCATCATTCCTTTCTTGTTTTCATTTCATTTCTTTATCAAGGGTTTGATTACCAAAGTGGGATTTGACCAAGGAAAAATCCCTATACTCTAACCCTTAACCATTTTCCCCCTCTTTGCATGTGTGATTACAGGTCTTGTAGGAAGATTTTTCAAAGAAATGGGTGTTGAAAAGTGGTCAATAAGTCATCAAATCTATTCAAGTCAACTAAACCCTAATTCAAGCTTGGAGACAACATTCAACTTGTTTTTTGTAGATTTGGTTCCGTTAACCCTACAAAAAGACAAGTGTAGATTTGGACCCATAGAGTTGACATCGGAATTTGTAGATTTCTATAGGTGGACTGATTTTCCATCAGTGGCGAATGAGTCTCACTACTAGGATGGAAAAGTTAATTTCTTTAGTTTTAAGTTCTTGACACTCAGAAACCAGTTTTAGCAAAGTTTACCAAAAGTAGGACTAATTCATCATTAGTGGCGAATAAGTCCCATTGGTCATCAATAGTGATTTCTGTAAGATTCTGGAACCTTCTAGCATCTGTATTCCATCTCCAGGTACACTCTGTTCAGTTTCATTAAGTTCTGATTTCATTTGTGCATGTTTCTAGTTCATTTATGCATCACACTATGTTTTCAAACATTTCATATTTCTTAGGTTTAGCATAAATAATCAATCAATTTTATCAATTTGTCGCATCTATATCATTGCATTTAGGCATAATTTCATTGTACTTGCATTAGTTTGAGTGAACCACCTAGATTTTGGTGTGGGATCTATCTCTTTCCTTTAGGTGAAAAATCCTAATTGAGCAAAAGAGTCATAACATTTCCTAACACCTAAAAATATTTGGTTCAAGTGCTCTTGCAAATATCAACCTTGTTAAAGGCTTGAATATTTACTAAACCAGATGGAAAATAAAAGGTCAGGTAACAACTAAAAGGGATATGCACCATTATAATAAATAGGAATGCGAGGGCCAAGTATTCAACTTTGACATTATTGACAATGAGGGAACAAAAATACAAATCACTTACTTTAATGACATAGCAGAATTGCATTATGATAGGGTTTAGGTGAGCCACACTTATTATGTGTCAAAAGGCTTGGTCAAACAAGCAGATAGAAAATTTAATAAGTTGAACAACCACATGGTTCAAATCATTTTGGATCAAAACTTGATATTGAAATATTGTGACGATGAGACCTTTGTGTTGGAAAAAATATTTAAATTCATCCCAATAAATGAAATTGTAAATTGCAGCAATAACACTTTGGTTGATATTATTGGGGCTATGGTGCATGTAGGAAAGGTATCAACTATTCAAATAAAGGATCAGTCTAAAACGATTCGCAAAAAATGTCAAACTTAATGATTTTTCATCCTCTTGCATTGACATTAATTTGTGGGGCCCAAATTGGGAAGCAAAGGGTGATGAGCTGGAAAGGTTGTACATCCCTAGTTCAGTTGTCACACTTGCTGTTAAAATGCATGTGTTGGATATTTCAATGGAACTATTATGAATACAATCGCAGGGATTGTTCTATACATAAAGCCTGACATTCCAGAAGCACAACCCTTGATCCAATGAGGATATATTGAGCCACCTACCATTGGGCCCTCCTGGACAGTGCCTTGAAAGGTTGCTTTGGAAAATGGCAGAGTCACTATTGGATATATCTTGGATCATTTTCTTGGCTTGCCAGAAACTTTGCAGGCTATTGTCAAGGCAACAATGAAATATATTAAAATTGAAGCATTTTGTTATGCTACATGTCCCTTGTAGGCCAATGGCAGACAATGCTTGAGAAAAAGTGTGAAGAGTCTGCCAAAAATATGTGGTACTACCCTACCATACAAAAATAGTTGATTGTGAATTCTGATATTTTTTGTAGCTAAAGATGGAAGATGACACAGGTGAGATTTGGGCTACTTCTTTTGATGAGGCTGCAATAAGCTTATTGCATATGTCGACAAAAGATCTTTACATGTTGCAATATGAATCTTCTACTACAATGACTACTGAGTCTGTTATCAATGGTTTCACCTACACCTCTCTTTTTTTCACTATTCTTATCATAACTCAAACCTATAATTCAGAAACAAGGCTTAAAAAAAAAATAGTAAAAGTTGCAAGAATTAACTTTGAAGCTGAGTGTAAGCTGTTACTCTCAGATTTATCTACAATTTCCCCTATCGTGCAAGAATCTCCAGAGATAATAGTTGTACTACCTTGAATGCCGAACAACCATGCCTAATTGTGACTTTGGATATTTGTTATAGTTTGTGTTGACTGCACATCTATTTCCTTTTCTTTTTTTAGAGTGCTCATCACATCAGAAGACCTTTCCTTTTTGTTGTTGTTGCTTTGTTGCTCATGTAACTAGTTATATATTAAGACAATGGAGTATAACTTATAATTTTTAGCAAAAAAAAACACTTCTTTTCTTTTGTATTGTTTATGTCACTTATATTTTTGTTTCGCTTTAAGTGTATGTTTCTCATTTTATTTTATGTTGTTTGGTTATATAGTTATGTCGCCCTATTTAACACATGTACCAGTATTTACAATTTTTCTTATATATACTTATGGACATGGTTGTATGCATGTATACATTTATGTATGCATATACATAAATATATATGCATGCAATTGAATTTTTTGAGTGTATACAACATTTTGATATAGATGTGTGTAGATATGTGTGTTTGGTATGCATATATGCATGCATATTTGAATTTTTATATGTATATGTGACTTTTTTTTAATATCAATATAGTTATTTGCTTCTTGTCTATTCCAATTTCTACATACTCTTATCTCTCCACAATTAGTGTTAGCTATAATGTTGGATCCATTGAATCCATGGGTATTAAATGTCGTCGTTCCTTTGCATTCATAAAACCATGTCACATATAGTTATCTTCCATTTTATTATCTAGAGTTGCATAAAACTTTATTTTTGTTATAATATTTTGTATGTAATGTTCAATGATGACTATCCTCTACAGCCTTTGTAATGCTTTTGTGATTTTTCTCGAGTGCAGCTTATTAAAATCTACCATTGCACAAGATTAAAATGCAGAAATTAATTGAAATTTTGTCATTTGATTTCTATCGTTGTAATTTTCTTCTATTGGATCAGTGTACAATATTCTCATATATGTGCTTTCTAATATTCTAATGTTTCTTAAATGTTCTCCCTACTACTTTGCCATGTCCACTCATAATGTCATGTTGCATATGGATATCATATGGTTCTTGGATATAATGTTTGTTGCGTATGTTGTGTAGCTCAAAGTACATCCCAACACTGAACAATGCCTTATTGAAAATAACATAAACTGCTCAATTACTTTGGTAAGTTTTAAATACAAGATATTATTGCAACCATCGCCAATATATGGAACCCATACACCAAAAAATGTTGTCATGACAAGCTGTGCCAAGTGATGTTTATTTCCTCTACCTAGGCAACATACACATATATCTACATTTAAGCTTATCTATATTTGTTTTCACATGTATTGACAAGTTTAGGTGTGCATACGTATGTATGTTGTTTGCAAAAACATGTGTCACAGTGGTGGCTCACAATCTTGATAGTAGCTAAAGCTACATAACAACAGTCAACAATGCCTTATGGAAAATAACATAAACTATTCAATTGCTTTGGTAACTTTAGAACGCTAAATATTATTGTGGCCATCAACACTATATGGAAATAATATATTAAACAATGTTTCTATTGGACTGTTTTATTGCTTTTCAACCATCGCCTCTATATGGAAACCATAAAGGAAAAAATATTTATTGCTTTGCAACCATTGCCTCTATATGGAAAATTTTAGTCGATAGCCTATATGTGTGAACTTTGCTTAGAATTTTCATCAACTTCCTAGTTTTAAAGTTGCTAGACAACAATTAGCAATGCATATATATTTGCATCCACCTCCACATACATATATATCTGTGTACATTTTTTTTTCCAACTAGATATTTATCTATTGCATGCGTTCGATGCATATATAGGAATATATTGCTTGGAAATATATAGCCACAAAAAAGTATGTGCTTCTTTTGAACATTGTGTTTCATTTTCCTTTTACTATATGCAGATATGTATGTATGTGAAATTAGATGTAGACAACACATACTCCTCCCCATTTTTATTGTTTTGGGAAGATAGTTGTTATTTGTGTCCTCCTAAAAGAAGAATTCTTACATTAATAGGGTTTATATTAAGCCTAATAAGAAACATTGATTTCACCATTCATCATAGTGGTGGATAGTGTATGCTCTTGCTCGGGGGTTTGGTGAGAGCCTATGAGGCTTGATGACCCAATATGGTAGGGTGGAGAGTAGGCTTTCTTTTGTTTTGTTCCTTTTTACTTTCCTATGTGCAGATATGTATATTTGTGAAGTTAGACATGAAAAACCTTCATCCCTATGTGCAACTATGTAAATATGTGAAATCAGATTCAGATGAGTGATATTTCCATTCCAACCTATTCCAAGTGATGTTGATCTCCCAACCTATGCCAAGTGATTCTTATTTCCTTTGCTCCTATGGTGGTTTCTCTATTGACAAGTCCACCTATGGCTATAAATGTGTGTTGTCTACATATAAAATTTAGATGCATATATACCTGTATAGATTTTTCTTTGTAAACGTATATTTGGACCATTTAATTGCTTCCCAACTATTGTCACTACATGGAAACCATAAATCAAAGTTTCAACCCTTCTGGCATTGGGCTCTTGGTCAGGAAAAAGGTGGCAGATGTTTTTTATTTTTAAATTAGAAGCATTTGGCGCATCGATAGGGAAGGCCAAACTTTCTGGTTTTAAACCCTCCAACTATCCGACCACTGATTGGGTAAAACATGGCGAGTTTCTTGGTGCATGGATAGAAAAATCCAATGAAGTTGAATGCTAGTTGGAATCAACATTAATTGTTGTATGGTTTCCATGACGTGGTGATGGTTGTAATAACACCTGTCATTTAAAACATTGGAAAACATAGCGAAAGCCTGCACAATTTTTTATCAACTATTGTTGGGTGTCGTTCTCTAGCTTTCCCTGCTATCAGAGCAGTGAGCGACATGTTATTGGAGGTTATTTTGTGTTTTCTTGCATGGGAAAATGAATACAAAAGCAATACAAAAGTTTCAGCTGTGATAATTTTTTCCCATCTTTTGGAGGACATGACCAACATTCATCCCTATGTGCAAATATGTATGTATGTGAAATCAGATGCATAGAACATTCACATATACTCCTTCTTATGTTTATTCTTTTCATAAGGTAGTTGGTTTTTTTTTGTATGTCTATACTTAAACTTCTCCATAGAAATTAATTGCTACTTGGCATCGTGTAGTACTGTGTCTATTCATTGAAAATTATCGTAACATCTGACAAAAGAACATGTACATATGTTTCAAATTTTGACAGTTGTAGTTTTCCCATTGGAGACTAGCATCATGCATTTATTCAAATTGCTTTTGTTAACTGAAACATATGGTACCTATTCTTGTGTGAAGTAATTTTCTCAGGATTACGATTTTCAAGTTCTTTTTGTAAAAACATCCACAACATGTGTGAAATTACATGTAGCCAAATATTTATCCCAACCTCATTTATGTCCTGCTATCTTAGTGTAATGGTATCATAAAATGGTTATTAGTGATCTGCAATGAGGATTTTTACATGTGCTCACTTGATCTTTGTCAAGTGTTACTATGCCTGGCTATTACATACCTTCTTGTGCCTGGATGTAGACTGCCTTCCTTTAGTTTATAGTCTATGTTCTTCCAAAGCAACCAACCAATTGAAAGTAACATCTACCATTTAAAACCTCGGAAAACATAGTGAATTTCTGTGAGGAGGGAAAGCTTCTATGAATGTGAAAGTGTCAGTTTTTAAGCCTTCCAGTGCCCACATTCTAGTCAGGAAAAAAGGTGGCAGATTTGTGTGAACTTTGGATGGAATTTTCCTTAGCCTTCTGAGCTTTCAAGCCTCCCGATGACCAATTTCCAATTGGGAAAAAGGTGGCAGATTTCTTTTGATTTTTAAATTAAAATCATTTGGCATGCTAATAAAGAAGGCCAACAAAATTAAATGATGGATGGCATCAACATTAATTGTTGTGTGGTTTCCCTATAGTGGAAATGGTTGTAAGTAACACCTACTTTTTAAAACCTCGGAGAACATAGTGAATGTACACACAATTTTTGATAAGGAATTGTTGGGTGTTGTTATGTGGCTTTACCTTGTATCAGAGCAATGAGTGAGGAGGGAAAGCTTCTGTGAAGGTGCAAGTGCAATCATCTGTTGTGGAATTTTTGTGAAGGTGGTTGGAGGTTATTTTGTTTTTTTGCATGGGGCGATGGTTGCAAAAGTAGTACAAAAGTGTCAGTTGTGATAATTCTTTGCCAATTTTTTACAGGAATCAACCTTGTATATAACACTTAAAAATATAGTTTATCATTCCAAGAATGTCACAAAAATAAGCATAGGGATCAATATGTATCAATGGCGTTTGCATCTACTATGAAATACATACATATCTACACATAGGGGAAATACATTTTCCATCACTACAAACAATGGTGGCATCAATGTTCCATATTACACTCAGAATACAACTTATCATTCCAAAAATGTGTCAGTTTGTATCAATGTTTTTTGCATTTGCTATGACATACATCCAAATCTACACATTGCATTGTTCATCACTATGGTCAATGGTTGCATCAATGTTCCATATAACACTTAAAATATAGCTTATCATTGCAAGAATGTCCCAACAGAATAAACATAGGGATACATATGTATCAATGTTCTTTGAATCTACTATGGCACACATACATATTTGCATAGAGGGGAAATCCATTGTCCATCACTCTGATCAATGGTGGTATCACCAAGACTTTTCTATTGCTTTACCGACCATCCCCCCATGCAAAAAACACAAAAAAGTGATTTGTATTTCTGTCCACTCACTCTCAATAATGTCAAAGCTGAATACTTGGCCCTCACATCCTTATTTATTGTAATGGTGCCTATCCCTTTTAGTTGTCACACAACCTTTTATTTCCCATCTGCTACCTGTTGTCTACATGTAATTCCACATACATACATTTCTGCCCATTATTTTTGTGTCTATATATATCCCAGCAACATATCCCTACAAATGCATCCAATGCATGCAATGCCTTCATATCTACTTGGAAAACAAAATCTGCACTGATATATAGGTATCTAAACTTAAATGCACTTTTTAAATTATTAATTCTTTCATCCTCAAAAAGGACTTGTTTGAATGATAGGTTGTATATTAAATGTAATAAGGAACATT
This sequence comes from Sequoia sempervirens, assembly GCA_007258455.2. NCBI lineage: Eukaryota > Viridiplantae > Streptophyta > Pinopsida > Cupressales > Cupressaceae > Sequoia > Sequoia sempervirens. Next base: position 55,804 of record VDFB02332611.1, read on the forward strand.
GATTTCACTATTCATCAAACTGGTGGATGATGTATGTTCTTGCTCGAGGGTTTGGTGAGAGTGCATGAGGCTCCATGACCCAATATGGTAGGGTGGAGAGCAACCCTCATTTTCTTGTGTTTCATTTTATATTTCCTATGTGCACAACTCAATTCTTTACTTGAACTGGGTTCTTTACCAATATGCATAGATCCACCTTCCTATTTTGCTAGATACTACATGATACATGCCAACAATTATAGTGCACTATTAATCAAAGAAGACGATCACCTCCAACAATTGTTTTCATTTCCATCATCATGAAATGTTTCCATTCTTTACGGTAACTATTTTACATATTTTTTTGTTATAAATTATAGAACTGTTTAAATTTCATAATTTAGATATTGGTTACCAATGAAACATGTTCATCTCACTAAACTTCACATTTTCCTTGTGTGTAACTATATCTCAGTCAAACTATTTTATATTGCAACCACATTCTATTTATATACAAGGTATACAGATCTCCAAAATGATAAATAGCTTTACGATCACACGTTTGGCATGGTGTACAAGCTACAACTATATTCTATATACATACAAGGTAAGGCTATATATCTTTTGTTCCATCTCTTATTTCACAACAACATGCCAGTTTCTTAAAAATGTATAGCATTGATTTCAACTCAAGCAAATTCTCAGGTTCCAAAGCATTGCTTTCACCATTGATCAAAGTGGTGGAAAATTTATGTTTTTTCTCGAGGGTTTGGTGAGAGCCCATGAGGCTCCATGACCCAATATGGTAGGGTGGAAAACAAGGCTTTTTTTTGTGTGTGTTCATACTACAATCTGTTGCATGCACAAGGTATGCCTACATTTTATTTAATTGTTGCCTTCTATTACAGCTGCATTGCATATTATTTGTTATAAAATTTTATACAACTCTTTATATTTCCTGATTTAGATATTGTCTACCAATGACACATGTTCATCGTTGCTATTCTTTACAATAACTGTATTACATATTTTTTTGTTATAATTATATAACTATTTAAATTTCATAATTTAGATATTGGTTACCAATGAAACATTTACACCTGACTAAACTTCACATTTTCCTTCTATGTAATTATATTTGAGTCAAACCATTTTAGATTGCAACTACATTCTATTTATATACAAGGTATACAGATCTACAAAATGATAAATAGCTTTATGATCACACATTTGGCATGGTGTACGAGTTGCAGCTAAATTCTATCTACATACAAGGTAAGGCTATATATCTTTTATCCCATCTATTATTTCACAACTGCATGTCAATTTCTTAAAAATGTATAACATTGATTTCAACTCAAGCAAATTCTCAAGTGCCAAAGCATTGCTTTCACCATTGATCAAAGTGGTGGACAATTTATGTTTTTTCTCAGGGGTTTGGTGAGAGCCCATGAGGCTCCATGACCCAATATGGTAGGGTTGAGAGCATGTCTTCTTTTGTTGTGTTCATACTACAATCTGTTGCGTGCACAAGGTATGCCTATATTTTATTTAATTGGCGCCTTCTATTACAACTGCATTGCATATTATTTGTTATAAATTATACAACTCTTTATATTTCCTAATTTAGATATTGTATACCAATGGCACATGTTCATTGCACTAAACTTCACATTTTCCTTTCATTTTTGCAGAGCACACTCAAGCCAAACAATCCTTCTTTTTGGATATTTTGACGCCATTAGATCTTCTATGAAGTCAGCAAGTGCCAAAACATTGCTTTTACCATTGATCAAAGTGGTGGACAATTTTTTTTTTTTTCTAGGGGGTTTGGTGAGAGCCCATGAGGCTCCATGACCCAATATGGTAGGGTGGAGAGCATGCCTTCTTTTGTTGTCTTCATATTGCATTCCACCGTGTGCACAAGGTATGCCTACATTTTATTTATTTCATCCCTTCTATTACAGGTGGATTGCATATTATTTGTTATAAATAATAGAACTCTTTATATTTCCTCATTTTGATATTGTCTACCAATGACACATGCTCATTGCACTAAACTTCAAATTTTCCTATCATTTTTGCAAAACATACTTAAGACATAATGGGGATTTTGATGAATTAATGTGTTATACATAACCTCTAAGAATAATCATAGTGACTACAAAATCAGTCGCAATGGTCAAATAAGAAATTAGATCCTCATAGGCTCTATATTAAGTGTAATAAGGAACATTGATTTCACTGTTGATCAGAGTGGTGGATGATGTATGTTCTTTCTTCGGGGTTTGGTGAGAGCCCATGAGGCTCCATGACCCAATATGGTAGGGTGGAGAGCAGGCCTCATTTTGTTGTGTTTCATCTTATATTTCCTATGTGCAGATGTGTATGTTTCTGACTTAAGATGCATAAAAGAATCATATGTTTCATAGGTTGTATATTAAGTGTAATATTAAACATTTCTCTAAGCATTCATTACATTGAGACAACATTGTATATTTTTAAATCTTGCACCAAAAAGGTTTATATTTAATCTCTTGAGATATATTCCGATCACATGTAAAGTTAGATTAAAAAATAAATTAAAATAAATATAGTTCAAATTTTTTGTATCAATCTTCTTTTGGATTAACATAAAAAAAATCCTATGGATGTAATTATCTCTTTATTGTTATGGTTGTGCATGACTTATGTAAATATACTTATTTGATATTTGTATGTCCTATTCCAAATCAATAATATTCTAAGCTTTTAGATAATTCTATTATCCTTTTGACATAACCTACATGTATTAGTAACTATATCTATGCCAGAAGGTTTCTTAAATGTGATCATTTGATCTCTCTTGGTATGTATCAATCTTGTTTGAATTTTCTATGACATACATACATATCTGCACATAGGGGTAATAAGATGAAACAAAATAAAATCAATGTTCCAAATAACACTTACAATATAGCTTATTATTCACTACATGTAGATATGTAAGCATACTCTGCTCTCTCTCAGAATGCATGCCTGCCATTTGGACTTCCCCTCTGCCTATCGGCTCATCGTTGCATGTCACTACACACAATTGCTATTATTTTATTTACATCAATTTTGTCAATTGATTGCAATATGGATGACATAAAAATTGAGCCAATTTTTTGAGAATATTTAAACATGGTTTTTTGTGAAGATGCATCACCCTATGCCATTTTGATTGTGCCAAACATCTACATCAGTCATGCTTACAATGAAAACTACAAGACATGACTCTTATGAAAACACCTCTCGAAATAATCTATGTACAAAAGTGATAATTAGTATTGTTTGTGTTTTTGGTTAAAATTTGCAAGTTTTCCCCTTATACTATTGGTTCTCTTAGCAAATAAATTGCTACCAAAAGCGGCAAACATTCATTTAAAATTCAGAGTTTGTGAGATTTTGCATGAATTTGAATTTTCTCAACTCATGTCTTTTTAATTGAGTTTGCATCAATGTGTTATTTTTAGTCTAGATTTTGTTATTTCTTCCAAATTTCATCCCTTTCTTATTTATAGATCTTTCTAAAATGCGCCAATTTATTGTCATTTTTGTTCAAACTCATGCAGATTCTCATGAAAAATTGGTCCAACAGCTTCAAAGCTTTTTACACATTTGAATACAACCTCTATTAATGGTTTGATATTAATGGTTTTGTAATATTAAGGCCTTATTTGCAATCCAATTTCACTCTTTCCTCTCAAAATAATCCACAATTTAATCCAAAATCTCTCTTCAATTATATGTATATATAATTATTTAAAAAATAATAATTAAGTTTATTATATATTTAAGTATTTTTTAATTTCATAAAATAAAATTTAATAAGTTTATAATTATGATGTGTATTTAATATTAATAAATTTAAGTTATTTTTTTATATAGGTAAATGTGAAACTTATTGGGTTCACACCTGTATATTGAAAACCAAAAAGATTTACATCAAGTTGTAGTGTCAACTTGTTGATTATGTATAGCAAACAATAGCCAAGATTTCCAAAATGAGCCTCCTACCAAAGACCTCTATAAACCTTAACATAACTAATACCAACCCCCCTATACAAAAATCTAGGCAACTTAAAAGAAGCATTTACTTATCGCTAGTATGTCAAATTACCACCATCATCCTCCTCATGCTTGAGGTCAATGATGAAAAAGGACCAAGTAGCATCATTGCTTAGGGCAGGTGCATGAAGTTAGGTTACACTTTTGTGGCCAATTCCAAAAAAAATTGAAAACTCATAACGTGAGTGTGTTATAATGCGCTCGCGTTATGTCATTTTAAAAGCAAAAGAAAAAGTGAAAGTGATTCATTTTCTGTTGTCTATTTTTCTACTCTGCCCGTGGCCAAAAACCCTCATTTTTGTGCTCGCGTTCTAGGAGGAGGCATTCTACAAAATTCATCAACAACAGTTGTTTTTTCTTTGCAAAGATGGCACCATAATGACGAAGAGGTGCGGGAGGTAATTATTGTTTTCTATTTGTTTTGAATTTCTTAGTTTCAGGTTGATTTTGTTTGTTTTAGGTTAGATTTGATTGTTTTTTTAAAATTTGTCCGAGATGCAAAAGATCCTGCAAATCCTCAAAATCCTCAACAAGAAGAGCAGGACAATCCTCAACAAAATCAACCTCCCCCACCAATCACTCAACACCCTCCTGGCACTCAACAAAATTTGAGGAGTGAAATTGAGAACAAAAAACAAATTGAGGATTTTATCAGTAGGTTGAGTGATCCAAATGCTTCAACCACAAAAAGAATGACCCTAGCATATTCATTGAAAGAGATGTTAAAAAATGTAGATTCAATTACCCAACAAATAACTGGATGGCAAGATAGGAGGCAGGAAACTAGGGCATATTATGCAGATAAACTATCATATAAAAAAGTAAAAGATTTAAAAATTACTAAAGGTGATTTGTGCTCTTTATTCACTGACCCAAGAACACATCAGAATATTAGCCTCAATGGAAAGAGGCTTCCTATTCATTGGTACCACCACCAATAGATTAGGAACCATTTTAATGATAGGTGGTACATGGTCTTTGATGACCCACTATGCAACAATTGTGAAGTCCCCCAATATTTTCTTAAGAAACTATACAGTGAGTTTGTATTGAACCAAATCCCAAATTATTTTGATATGAGGGAGTTCCAGGGGAGAGGTAGGGGGTCAGATCAAGATAGGCCCAGGGCACAGCTGGATCCTGTGCGGCAAGGGAGATGAGGTCTCGCTAGGCCACCTCGTGAGCACGTTGTTATGCTTGTCATCGCGAAGGAGATTGCCAATGTAGAGACATTGCAGGAGATCAACACTTTGACCTAGAGTATCATCCATCATACTAGCCCTATTATATAGCACCATCTAGGGGAGTCTTCGGGTGGTGGCCTTCGAACCCATGCGTGTCAATATTGCAGGGCGACCTATTCATATGACCCCACCGACATTCAGGAGGATGCTATGTAGGATCCGTATGAATCTATAGGGATGGAGAGGGTGGCTGACATTTTGCATGATGTGTATGGCATTGATACTTAGGTAAAATTCAACATGTTCATTGAATTTAATTTATTAAATTTCAATTTTGAAATGCAAGATTAATTAATTTAGTTTTATTATTTTAATAAAATTACAGGGTCACAGTGTTGAGACTAGATACACCAGCCCTCCACCTACTTATTTCTACAGTACACCTATCAGTGGGGTATGCAACTAGTAAACAATAATAAACTTATTACATGTTAATACCATTGTTTTACGAATGGTATTTTAATATGTGATTTTGGATGTTGAACATGGTAATATTGGAGGTTTTGAGGGAACACCTCCTAGTGTGAGTGGATTTACTCAAACATACACGCAAGTAATAGAATAAAGATAACTTAACTAATGAGTTCTACTTAATAGATTTGTGTAGTTTATATTCATACTATTGGTTACATTGCATTGCACATCATTCAAACTCAAAACATTACTTAACATTCCATAACTAATAACTAGATGTTGATAGATGGAAAAATTTCAACTTCAATATATAGTTGTTTAGAAAGTCAACATAAGAAACTTGATGCAATTTCTTCACATGGAGGCATGTGCTTGCAAAGGTGCACCTACACGACAAACTATGTATGCTTGGAAAAAATCAATGAAACCATAATGGTAAGCAATAGAATAGACAAGGCAGTTAGTAGTTTCAAAAAATGCCTCAAAGAAATGCGGTCTCATGGCACGATGGAATTCCATTCCATCACCATGAGACCACATTTGTTTGAGGAATTTCTTCAAAATTCTCACCACCTTTTCTATGATACCACATTTTTCATACATGTGCACCGAATCATTTTATCAAACTACTCGTGCTTCCTTGCTGCTATGGCTAAAAGCCTAAAATAGGTGCTTTCCAAGAAACTATGGATGCTTGGAAAAATATCTATCAAAGCATAATAGTAAGCAATAATTTACCACAGAGAAGGAAATGAAATTTTTGAAAAAATGTCTGAAAGAAATGTGTTCTTATGGTGATGGAATGCCATGATGTGCATTTGTTTGTAATGGGATTCCATTACCATGAGACCTCAATTCTTTTGAGGCATTTTTTTAAATAGTTCAAGTTTCCTTCTCTATGCCACCAAATTTTTTGTATATGTCTATCAAAGCATTTAATCAAACGATTCAGTGGATTGCTGCTATGGGTAAAAGCCTAAAAACACGTCCTTTCGAACAAGATATGGATAGGGAAAATAGTAAGCATGATAATAAAAAATATATAGTTTAATAAGTACTCAAAATTTTGTTCATTAGATCTCATACACTATAATTCATGATGTGGATGGCTATTGTAACTTTTTTGTGATTAAATAATGTTTTGTTTTATTTTCAGATGTTGGTTGTGGAAACACCTCCAAATGTTACAAGGGAAATGGATATTGGTGTTTCATCTGCTATACAATCCTCGATGGCTTTGATAGGGGAGGTATGATGCAAATTACTAAATTTCAATTTACATTCGTTGTTATAGATGTTAGTTCAAGTGAAAAATCAAACCAAATTATTGATTCGTAGTCTAATTGCTATTTGGATGGCTTATGCAGGGCTTGAACACACCTCAACATTGACCTGTGAATATTTCCCTCGTGGAGAGTGATCATGAGATGGCCGTAAGTGATTTTTTTTTAAATATATCATTTTTTATAATGTAATTTCTATATATTAATGTCTTTACTTCTTAAACTTGTAATAGTTAAAAATTCAACAAGAGCTTAATGCTAGTAGGAGCAGTAGGAGCACTCCTTGAGTGTAGCAAAAATGAGTGACAGACCTATCGCCATCCGATCAACCAACAAAGGGCAAGAGTTTATTTCAAGAGCTTGGAGAGCAATGACTTTTAATGATTCTAGATCCCTTTGTTGTATGCCTACATGGAAGTTTTGTACATATTTTGTATTGGATATATTTGACATTGTATGCCTATATGGCATTCTTGTAAGCCTATATGGCTATTTTGTATCTATATTTTATAATTATATTGACATATATTGATGTATGCGTACATGGCTATTTGGTTAATACAATTTTTTTTATCGATGGTGTCCATATTTGCATGTTATAAATTCATGGTTCAATAGATATGAGTTATGTGTATTCAAGTGTATACTTTACAATGTACGTGTATTCATTGTGACTTACGTGTGTTCCAATGTAGGGTATGTGTAGGATCATGATGGGCCAAAAAGTGGCAATATGATGGGTATGTGGCTGAGTACATTCTTTTTACCCAAAATTGATGAAACGAAAAGGGATTTTAAAGAAGATTCTCAGCTTTCCACCAATATAAATTATGCTTAGCTTGAATTTAATAAGTAATTATTATTCATTTTATATTCGAATTATGACTAAAGTCCTGATTGATAGCTGATTGAAAAACATCTATAGCTTTCAAATGGTATAACATTTTTTGAATCCAAAACATACGTCACATTCTATACTTTGCATACTATAGGATTAAAGAAAAAAGAAAAAATGAATTTCATGAAGTTTTGACCAAGTTAAGGTGGTCAGACATACAAGTTTTTATATTTTTAAAAGTTGCAATAAAAATTCATAATTAATTATTTACTTGGAAAAAATTACAAAAAAATATGCATCACATCGACATGAATCCTCTACTTATATCTAAAATCTTATAAAAAAATATTATCATTTTATTGTGGTTAGGGTGGTCTAGACACCTACTTCTTATTTTTTCCTTGAAATTTAAGTACTACTGCATTGAAATTTTAAATTTTCACCAAATAGATTTTTTTAAACAAACCTAGTAGTTTAGAAACTACATTCAATTTTCTATAGATTCTATTCTTACATATTTTTGAAATAATATAGATAACTTATTCAAATTTTTACGTCAAGTTGTCTAACTTTGATTTTTCTAAATTTTTTGCCACTTAAGGGCTTTTTTTTTCCATGATGATCTTGCACATACCCTATATACTTTGCGACTTATGCGTTTTCATGCGTATACCTTGTATTCATGCATATACTTTGTATTAAGTTGTGTATACCATGTATTTGTGTGTATACTTCAAGGCATATGTGTTTGTGACTACTTGTGCTTCCCTTATTCACATGTACATGTTTGAATTATTCACGTGTATACTTATTAATTGGTTAGCCATAGCATTGATTATTGTTGTCCTTCATGGTTTGTCTTGAATAGACTAATTGATTGATGGTAAACAACTTTATCTAAAAGAAAAAAACACATTGTCAATTGGTATTCTATGAAATGATTGATAAAAAGATTCCAATATATTTAATCCTTTGATTGGAACAACTCAATTAAGCAAAAGATATGTATAATACTTTTCCTTTTATATTAGCAATGCATGGAAGTTTCAAAAAGTATCCTTGATATTACAAAAAGATATGTGTTTATACACTTTAATTGTGCACTCACCCTTTGGTTCTTGGAAATAAAAAATTTCCTATGCCATTGTTACACTGCACAGGTAAACCAAATTTTGTATTGTGGAGCTATATTAAGCCACCACTCTCAAGACCATTGTAACAATGATACAAAATAATGTTTGAGATTCAAGAAGACATCAAAATGGCTAGTGTACTAAAAAAATTCTTATGATTTACGAAGAACGCTGATAACTCTACTCAGTTGGCATCTTTTTTCAAAATCATACAAATTGAACCCTAGCATAAATAGACTTTGTATATCAAGCTACCACAATTCAAGTTTCAATGATGAATATTTATGATGCATGTTTTAAATGACAATCAAGTTTATGGTGGTTTTTTTGTTTATATGTTGTTATGCATCATTCCATAACATAATTTTGACCTCCCCTATCCTTGCAAACCTTTTGAACACATCAAACTCCACAACCTCACCCTATTTCCAACCTATTCTAACTTATTTTCAAGCAATTTCTTCTTTTCACCTCTTCTAGGCTTGCTTTTAAGGGGTCTCAATTTTGAATTCTGAATAGGGGCAGCATTAGTAATCTCTTCCAATGCCTTTACCAATGCTATTTTCTTATTCATACTCCCTATCCTACTTATATCATACCCGTATCATCGAGACATAGCCTAAACAACAGATGGAATGGCCTATTTCAACATATTACACTCGAACCCTTAATGGATTGAACTGGTTGAACGTAGCTCGAAGCAATTATGTGTGTTTGGGTGCGAAAGAGGACCATGCCTAGTGTAAAAATACCTATTTGGACACGTTGGAACAGTTCATTTGGTCACACGAGTTGCAAATCAAAAGTTGCACCACTTTGCAACTTTCCATTGCTTCCATTTGACACTTTTTCCATCAATTGAAAACTGGACACCACAGGAAAACCACTCCGAGATAACAAAAAATGAGAGAGGTTATTGTATAGGGGCCCAACAAAATCCTATATGATTAGACGAGAATTTTTTAAGCATTACGGTATCTGAGTAACAACATGCTAAAGTTTGTAGCCATTTTGCACTTTGGACCCTTAAGGGATCGATCTGATTGAACATAACTCAGAGCGATTTTGCATGTTTAGGTGTTAAAGAGGACCATTCCTAGCATAAACATACCTATTTGGATGCGTTGGAACAATTTATTTGGTCAAACGAGTTGTAGAGCAAAAGTTGCACCACTTTGCAACTTTCCATTGCTTCCATTTGACACTTTTTCCATCAACTGAAAACTAGACACCACAAGAAAACCACTCTGAGATAACAAAAATTGAGAGAGGTTATTGTAGAGGGGCCCAACGCAATCCCATAGGATCAAACGAAAAGTTTTAAACATCACAGTATCCGAGTAACAACATGCTGAATTTTGTAGCCATTTTGCTCTTTGGACCATTAAGGGATTGATCCGGTTGAACGTAGCTCGGAGCAATTCCGCATGTTTGGGTGTGAAAGAGGACCATTCATAGCATAAAAATACCTATTTGGACATGTTGGAATAGTTTTTTTGGTCACACGAGTTGCAGAATGAAAGTTGCACCACTTTACATCTTTCCATTGCTTCCATTTGACACTTTTTCCATCAACTGAAAACTGGACACCACAGGAAAACCACTCCAAGATAACAAAAAATGAGAGAGGTTATTGTAGAGGGGCTCAACATAATCCCATAGGATTAGACGAGAAGTTTATAAGCATCATGGTATCTGAGTAACAACATGTTGAAGTTTGCAACCATTTTGCACTTTGGACCCTTAAGGGATTGATTCGGTTTAACGTAGCTCGGAGCGATTCCGCGTGTTTGGGTGCGAAAGAGGACCATGCCTAGCATAAAAATACCTATTCAGATTCATTGGAATAGTTCGTTTGGTGACACGAGTTGCAAAATGAAAGTTGCACCACTTTGCAACTTTCCACTACTTCCATTTGACACTTTTTCCATCAACTGAAAACTGGACACCACAAGAAAACCTCTCCGAGATAAAAAAAAATGAGAGAGGTTATTGTAGAAGGGCCCAACACAATCCCATAGGATCAAACAAGAAATTTCTAAGCATCCTGGTATTCGAGTAACAACATGCTGAAGTTTGTAGCCATTTTGCACTTTGGACCCTTAAGGGATTGATCCGGTTGAATGTAGCTCAGAGCGATTCAGTGTGTTTTGGTATGAAAGAGGACAATTTCTAGCATAAAAATACCTATTCTGATGTGTTGGAATGGTTTGTATGGTCACGCGAGTTGCATAACGAAAGTTGCACCACTTTGCAACTTTCCATTGCTTCCATTTGACACTTTTTCCATCAACTGAAAATTGGACAACACAGGAAAACCACTCCGAAATAACAAAAACCGAGAGAGGTTATTGTAGAGGGGCCCAACACGATTGCATAGGATTAGACAAGAAATTTATAAGCTTCAAGGTATCTGAGTAACAACATGCTAAAGTTTGCATCCATTTAACACTATGGACCCTTAAGGGATTGATTCGATTGAAAGTAGCTCAGAGCGATTCCGCATGTTTGGGTGCAAAAGAGGACTATTCCTAGTGTAAAAATACCTAGTCAGATGCGTTGGAACAATTTGTTTGGTCACATGAGTTGTAGAATGAAAATTGCACCACTTTGCAACTTTCCACTGCTTCCATTTGACACTTTTTCCATCAACTAAAAACAGGACACCACAGGAAAACCACTCTGAGATAACAAAAAATGAGAGTGGTTATTGTAGAGGAGCTCAACACGATCCCATAGGATCATACGATAAATTTCTAAGCCTCACGGTATCCAAGTAACAACATGCTAAATTTTGCATCCATTTTGCACTTTGGACCCTTAAGGGATCGATCCGGTTGAATGTAGCTGGGAGCGATTCTGCGTGTTTGGGTGAGAAAGAGGACCATTCCTAGCTCAATTTAGGGACCCATTATTGAGCTTTTTAACATATCAACACAACTCCATAAGTTTCTTTGTAACAACTCCTTCAAAGCTTGAATTTTCACTCTTTTTAGGCCTCAATTAGGCCACTTTTACAAAGGGTCTATACTCTAAACTTATCCAAACCTTACCAAATCTTGGGGAAGCAATTCTAAGGTGTCAAAACTTCAAAATCCACAATCAGATTTTAGTTATACCACCATATAATGGGTAAACCACAAAACCCTCTATTGTAGCCTAAACCCTAGGGGTTTATTGAAAATGATACTTCCAAAGCTAACCACAACCTAAAAATTACTCAAACAAGTTTGTGATACCCTGCACAAGCTCAAACAATCATAAAATAATGCTTCCCTACACAAAAACACAATTTGACTCATTAAAACCACCATTTTTCTTAAAGAAAACTCACTTTTAAAGAAACCCTCTCTCCCCAGATTCTAAGGTGTCAAACTTCCAATCCTACAAATCAGATTTTAGTTATACCACCATATAATGGGTAAAACCACAAAACCCTTTATTATTGTAGCGTTTGTCTAAACCACAGAGGGGTTTATTGAAATGATACTTCATTTATCGTAAATAAAAATCAGCTAACCACAACCTAAAAATTACTCAAACAGCATTCCATCCTTCCTTCCTGTCCATTCCACCATGTCGTCATCATCATCCACCCCTCTCCACAAATATTTCTCCCTCCCCTCCCCACTCTCCTTCCATCCATCTGACCTCCACTCACCCTCCCACCCTCTCCCCACCTCTCCAGCCACTCCCCACACCCTCCCCACTCCCTCTCCCTATCTCCCCCACTCTCTCCCCCTCCGCTCTCCCAGTCTCTCGCTCTCCACTCTTTCCTCTCTCCCTCCACCACCCTCTCCTCTCCCTCTCCTACTCTCTTCCTCCCTCCTTCTCTCTTTCCCTCCACTCTCTCTCTCCCCTCCTCCCCTCTCTCCGTCCAGTCTCCCTCTCCACCCACTCCTCCACTCTCCACTTCTAAGGATTTTCCTCCTCCCTCATTTATGTAATAAAAGCATAATAAATAATAAACAAATATGTTAAAATATGTTAATCATCATGTCTGCAGCGTATAATAAGTTTGATAATAAAGCATAATAAAAGATAATAAAATCCATGATAATAAAATATTGCGCTTTTAAATAAATAAAATGCGGTCATAATAAAATATGTTTTATCCTGTCTTAAATAAATAAAACCAATAACGCGCATCAAATAAAGCGACACGTTAATAATAGTAATAAAATAATAATAAAATAAAATAAATATCCATTTATGATGGCCCATCGTAAAATGTCACGCATCCGGATGCATCATCGCCGCGAAATAATAATGGGATCGCGAAAATCATGTCACGCCATCGCTATCACGTATAAATAATATCATCGCGATAAATATTACGCGTAATAAAATATCAAATAAAATGTCTGGATCATCATTCATCATGTAAATAATATCGGTTATGTCACGTCATAGGCGTAAATGTCATCGTAATTAAATAATAAATATCGCCCATCATCATCATCGCTCATCACGTCAATAAAATGTCATCAGCAAATATTTACCGTTAAATCACATCACGCATCATCATCATCATCATGATCATCATCTTTGCTCCGTGAATATCATGTGAAATATGTCATCTCAATTTAAAATATCACGTATCATCATCGTGTCACGTAATAAAATCTTCATCACCGTTAAAATAATAAAATAATAAAATGTTGATCATCGTCAAATATCTTTTTATCATCCATCATCGGATAAGATGTTCCGTATGTTTATCACATCATCTGGCTGATAATATCGGTCATCATGCATGTTCGCGATCATCCGCTTTATGTTCCGTCATCGTCGTTTCGCGTCACGGGATAATGTCATATGTCGTGTCATCATCATCATCATCTTTCGCTATCATCATCATCATCGGTCATCATCGTATGTCATGTCATCATCATCACGTCTGGTTTATGATCGCCTCGTGCAAAATGTCGCGTAGTAAATATAAAATAATAAATAAATAAATGTCTCGTCGACCACGCATCATGTTTCCATCATTGCCGACCACAATAAAATGTCACGATATTTCATCATCTTGCGTAATATCGCCACATAGGCATATCGCCCATGATCTGCGTCCTCATCGATCATGCGGTTCAATACGCATCTCATCCGCTTCGTCAATGACCCTCCTCCACCTTCCTCTTCCTCCATTCCTCTTTCCTCCATTATCCCACTCCCTCTCTTTTAAACTCTCACTTCCACCTCCTCCCTCTCTTTACTCCTCTCCCCCTCTCTCCCACCCTACCTAGACAACTCTCTCTTTTAAAATTCTCCCTCCCTCTAAACACATACATAAATACATACAAGCATAATACATATGTACATAAAATCCTACATCCATACAATATACATGCACTAATACATATAGGCATACATACATACATACATACATACATGACACACCATCATACATATACATACAAACATACAAATATATCAATAAACATTCAATAAAGTGGCATTTAATATTAATGAAGACATAATGCGAGCGTGTTATGTCTTGCTTGACTTGTATCCTGGATAAGAAAAAATGTCAAAACTAGGACATAACGTGAGCGCGTTATAACACGCTCACGTTATATTTTGCTTTGGGAATCCCCAAGCTTTAACATTGGTATTTTCCTTGGAATATGTAGTGTCCCTCTAGTTTAGACATACTATTTGGTTTGATTCTGCTTGTTAGATGCTTAGTTCTTTGTGATACTATGTTGTTTCATTTTAGAGTTGATTCTGGATACTATGTTGTTTTGATTTTGCGGATGATACATTGACATCCTGGTTATTTGGTTATGTTGGTTCGATGATACTGTGATAGTTTCATTCATGATATGGCTTATTGGTTATAATTATTGCTTATGTTATCATGTTGATATGATTGTATATGATTGATCTTGCTCGTTTGTGTCAGTGGATAAGACAGTGTAGCATTACTCATTCGTGAGTACCCTGCTACGCTGCAATTCTTATTCATGGTGTGTTTTCTAACATGAGTTTATATATATACATGTTTTAACCTTGATGTTTTCCTGCAGACACAGGTATTGGGTAATAGCTCCACCTGCTTGTCAGGTCTGAGTGTACCCTAATTCATTATAAATATGTTGTCGGAGGTATTGACAGGTCCTTTTATACCATCGTTTGTTTTCGAATGAGTATCCTTGTGTTACCCCGTATAGCCCAATTTGTCTTGTCATGTTTAAATTTATATTGTTTTGGGTTTTCATATTTAATATTGATTTTATTAAATGTTTATTAATGTTTATGCCAATGTTTGTGATTTAATTTATTAAGTTAAATTAAATATGTTGTTGAATTTATCAGTGAAAGTTAATTCCTTGCAATGTCTTAATTAAAATAATATTATTGCTGTATTAATTGTGCAAATTGAATTGTGTGAAATAGATATTTTTAAAGCAAGATATTTTCGACGAGATAAGAATCTCTGATTGTCAGTTAAAGGTTTGTTTTGATATTTTAAGAATGAGTTGAACTGAATGAGTTATTTACAATGCAAATGAAACTGTCAGTTAAAATTGAATGATTGGAAATCTTGATTGCATGAATTTATATCTTTTGGATTTTGGGGAATTGTGCATTCACGGGAAGAACTCTGAGGGCAGTAGTTTTTAGTAATTTGTTTCACGGTAATTGTTTCAGAAGAATTTTTCTTTAAGATTTTGTTTGCAAGCGTGATTTGAAGTTGGTTTTGATTGGAATTTCCCTGTCAAAGTCTGGAAAATTAATAGAGGAATCAGCAAAAGGCTTCAAAATTCGTTCAGTTCGATTATCAAGATTGTCCAGGTTTTCTTCTTTTCACGTTTCTGTAAAATTTCTTCAATGAACGTTGTGGAAAAATAGTGGTTTACCAAACCTGCATTTAAAAAGAGAAATAGTTAGATTAAGAAATCAAATTTTGTTGAAAATATAGCTAATTCATGATGTTAGGAATTCAAGGAAACAAAATTTAGTATTTATTTTTCTTTTATTGGATAGAAGTTACAATTTATCCCTTGGTGTTTGGTTATCTCTAGGGATGTCCTTACCATATGTAGATATATGGCTCCCTGAATTCATGTGGTTGATATTTATCTTATACTTTCCAGCTAACTGAATAATTCCCTTGAATTTTTTAAGTGATTGAAAAATATTACCTCTTTATGTCTTGTAAAGGTTTCGCCCCTGTCCTGGGTTAAATTTAGGGAACTGCCTTAGTATTAAGTTTGTGCGTAGCTTCTTATTCTTAATGTTCTCTGTTCTAACATAGAACAAAGGTTCTAATGATAATCTTTTCAAAATTCTGTCCTGCTATAGCCTTATGTTTCACCGATTTCACACTGATTTGTGCGCATATTTAGTAACCTGTGATTCATTTATCCTTTCTTTGATTTCTTTTATTTTATTCTGCGCTAGTGCTTTCCTACTCCATGCATGCGTTTTCTGGCGAAGGCATGATTAGAGTTCTTAACCTACGCTTCAATATCCTTACATGGCGATATCAAAACAAAACTTAATTGTTGTCCTTTCTATTGTGCGTCTGGAACTATTCGCTTATACATGGGGTTATATCAGTTCCTGCATGCGTCTCAAGTTTTGATTGTATATGTTAATCTCCTTGGCAGTATTTGCGCACATACTTACTGTATAATCCTTATAAAAAATTTACATTGAATAGTTTCCTGTAGTCATCCTGTAATTATGGCGAACTTCTGTCATAAGCTATTAAATCTGTACATTGAAAGATAGAATAGTGTCCTTCAGGGTATAAATCTAACCACGTACTAGTTTCATCACATGCATATTTTAAAGTATATATATATATATATATATAGATTAGGAAGGTGTAACGTTGCATAACTGAACCCGAATTCTGATTGCATTTGTTTTATACCTTTGTGTACATTGTGTATGGAATCTGCCAGTAGAGACATATGTATTTTTGAAACCTACAGAAGTTTTGTTTAGGATAGATAGAATTTAGAAAGTTATTCCCTGCAACTATCACTAGCGCAGAATGCATGGAGATCTAATTGATACTCAAGGTGGTGTTATTTATTTTAGAACTGACAATTAGTTTATAGTGCACGATTTATCTACTCATGCAATAAACAAAGGTAGTTTTCCTGATTGAAAAATTTGCATTCATATAACTGCTAGTTTGGTAGATATTTACCAAACTCAAGAGTTAGTTAAATAAGAGTAATTTAAATGAATTATAAATAATATCCTTCTGGTGGATTTGTGTAATACAAGTGATTCACCATTCTTTTATAATTATATATTTTCTTTAATTGTGAAATGAATTGCTTTTTAAGTGATTGAATATAATGTTATACAAAATTTATATTATCATTAAACTACAATGATATTTAATGTGCTTTCTAAAATTATCAGTGATATATTATTATTTCTAGTCTGTTTATTGCAAATTTTAAATTCATAAGGCTATTATAATTAATGGTGTATATAAATATATTAATTGATGTTATACATTTAAATATGTTAAAGGATTATTTGCTTATTTATTTATTTATTTTATTTTTATAAAAATTGAACACATGAATGGTGAAGTTGTGTACTTGCTAATGTAAATGTGTACACATAGTGTTAATGAAGTATGTTATATTTTATTTCTACCAAGACTAGGAAGAAAGCAAATCTTATTGACAAGATTATTACGTTTATGTTATGATGCTTATATTAGAATTGTTTTCACGTGAGGGTATAGCTTTGTACCTTTTTGTGGTTGTCTAAAGAGACACCTTTGAGATTATAATTTATAACTAGTGAATGATCTAAACATTCCGGTTTTGATTTTTGTGCTTGATAGCATCCCCTAGATTGATTTTATGTTGAGTCATGTTATAGAGAGAATGGCTTGCATTAGGGGCCAAAATCCTATAGTGATTGTCTGGGTAACCTATCGTAGGTGTGTTAATTAAGTGATAACCTAACTAATATATTAGGGGTTGGGTAGTTCTAAACACTAAATTAGATAATGGTATGCCTCGCCTATTTCTTAACGCTCGTTTAGGTTGAGAAAAGGCTGAGAAGGCCTAGAATGGCAAGTTGCCATCTTGTCCTCTTGAAAGATGTATCGACACCACATTAGCCTGCATAGGGGCCGGGAATCGGTAGAGGCTACCAGGGTAACTCTTGGTGAGGGCCGGTAGTCTAGGAAGATTCACCAGGGTAACCTATCCCGACAATGTGATGACACTCTCTTAGTCTATATCATGATGGTGTTTCCTTTTGTTAAGATTTCAATTTAATGTAACTTGATACTGAGATTTTATCTGTTTTAATTTGTAAACGTTATGTCGTATTGTGAATTGTAAACCCCGTAAATGTGATGTTCTATCTGCTATGTTTGTGGACCTGTCAGTATCTCCTAGCATGGAGGGAGTGGACCTTTGGGTTCCACATGGTCGGGAGGAAACCGTGCTCTATCTTCCTTGTATTTTCTTGCAGATGATCCTATGCTTGCAGTAGATTCCAGTTACCTCTTAGAACGTGACTGTGGATGCGAAGTATGTTTGTGGATATGATGTCAGCTATGATGTGATCACTTTCTACTTTGTAAACTCACCTCTTGTATAAGAGTGTACTCATTGTACTAGCTTATTGTTGTATTGAGATTTGTTAAAATCTCTCTTTTGTAATCTGTTCAGTTGGATATTTGATTATATTAAGTTATGTAAACTGGAACATTCGTGACATTAGTTTTGTACTTGAATTATGATAATGTGTTGAGTTTATTTAATATGTTTTTGTAACACTGTCTTGAAAACTTTATAGCAATTGTGTAATCAGTTAACTTTAAAAAAAATTATTCAGTTAACTTTACTCTTTACACTTTGTTATAACGGTAACCAAGACGGGGCATTACAGAATACCAACCCAAAGGCTTGGAGGGCATTCCCAATGACCAGAGACGTGTTTTTGCAAATTCTATAATTTTTTCACATAATCGGATTCGTGCTCACCATCAGGATTGCACCCGATTCAATATTGACAAAATCAAACACATGGGTAATGTTAGGTTCTCTCTTAGCTATCCAACGAGGTAATTTTTTTCACTTTTTAACAATGTTAAGCCTTTCATCCATAATTTCTTTTGTTTATATGTCTCTTTTTCGTCAAAAAATAGTGTTTGGTTCTTTTTTAATTCTAAATTAACTGTTCATCAAAATTTTAAATAAATTACATTTTTAGAAACTAGACTCCATTCTACAAATTTAAAAAAAAAATTAAAAAATCAATTACCTTAAAATTTTTTAGGGGAGCACGGCCAAAATTCTTCTTTTTAGGAAGTGCCCACTTAGAAAATTAGTAAAAAATCAAATATTCATTAAAAAATTATCAAAAAAATCATGCATCAACTAGATACTGTTAGCTAACTTTTGACTGTAGCGATTTTAAAAATACCACAAAAAAGTTCACCGTGCTCGAGTTGTACAAGAGTTGCTATGTTATGTTTTTTCTGACAAAAATTGCACCAATTTATGTACGTCCCTCTTTTGAACCCCTTAATCTCAACCATTTTCAAAATAAATTAGTAGTTTAGAAAGTAGACTCAAAGCACTTCGATCCTTGTTTTTGTTCCATCTCAAAATTTTGAGTGTAACTATCCTTAATTTCACGTCCAAGGTCAATATTTCTTGATTTCAGAAAAAAAGTGGCCACTTAAGCCCCTTTTTTGGAAACCATCTTGGTGCACTTACCCCTTGCAACTATGTCCACACATCCTTTGAAAAAGTTGATCCCGAGCTTATCTTGGCTCCTCCTTGGCTTCTCTTTTAAGCTTGGAATTTTCACTTTCTATTTCTTAGCACCAAAGTAGACAAGCCCTGTAAGCCTTCTTATGATATGTTTAATAGTGGCTTGGTATGATCCTCCAATATCATACATTTTTTTTTTAACATAATTCACCTTGATGAGAATGCAAAAACAACAATTGAAAAGAGAATGGGTTTGAAGCTAAATGTTGATGATGCTTGGAATAAGATTGAGTAGGAAGAGAAAAGTGAAGGTATTGGAAATAAATGATCCACTTAATGCAACTTAAACATTTTTCTTATTGAATATGACATAAACTAACTTGAATTCTAAATTATTGGCTAGTTGGAGTAATGCATTTATTGAAGCAAATGTTCAGTGGTATTTCATGAGGGCACATTAACTGCTTTGGGAAAGAATTGGAATTGGATATTTTTCTTATAAAATTACATATAAGGTTCTTGCTAAGGAGTTATTCGAGCTAGGGAAGTTGGAAAAGGCCAAAAAACTTCTCAATTATATGATACAAAAAATAACTATGGACATTGGAAGAAGAAAGTATTATAATGGTTGTGATGTTCTCCTCCAGAATCTAGATACTCTTTTTTAGAATTGCATACATCTCTTGATGCTATCCTCTTCTTTTCTAATTCATGCCCTAAAGGCATAGAAACACTTGTTTAAAATGCATTGAGAGTTTTAGCTATCAAGATTGAGTGCCTCAAAACTACTGAATTAGAGGAAAAGGAGAAACATCAAATGGAGAGGATGTTTTGAATAAGGAATTTGAAAGGTTTTTCATAATAAAAGGACAATTCAAATCCCAAGAAGTAGTTACAAGGGGGAAGGGAAAATATATATAAGAAAATTTTATTTATAAGAAAAAGATCCTTTTGCTACTATGACAGAGAGGGAACTAGGGGAGAGGTTTTCATTCTATAAATCACTAGTGGCAATGGTTTGTCTTGTTAACATGATCATTGTGCAGATATTTTTGGGCATCTTTGAGCTCTTATATTGTTGAAGATTTTGAAGAAGTATTCAGATCTTTATGTTTTTACTACATTATTTATATTTTTATATTATTCATACTATTTATATTATTTTAATTATTATTTTTTATTTAATTTATTTATATTCAATTTATGTTAAATAATGTAAAAAAAAATTGTTTAATAAGATAAAATAAACTACAATAATACATCTCATTCTATATTTAATTAAAAATATATTGTCAATGCTTTGGAATGACATATCCTATTCTAAAATAAGGATTTACAGGCGGTGTCTTTTGCAGCGACATGGAAGTAGTATTAATGTAAAGCAAGGTAAGGAAAGCAAGAGAATTGGAATTTGTCAAAAATGATGATATGCGATAAATGTAAAGGGTGCAAGTTTCTATTTTTCTACAAATGTAAAGTGGGGTCGTCATTCACATGGGTTTAGAGGCGGTGTCAATTTGGTTGTTGTGCAGTGGCGTGGAAGTAGTATTAATTCTCTTTACAGGAGTGGCCTTCACTGCACACTGTCATTTTCTCTTGCCCATTTTGATCTCTTACTACTTCTGTGTGTACTCATTCATGACTGCAGAGTTTGCTGGTAAATCATTATCACTGTCATTTTCATTTTCTTACTACCTCTGTGTTTACTCATTCATGGCTGCCGAGTTTGCTGGTAAATCAGACCTGCCAAAACCAGCCACCTAAAAATGGCGAAAAGCAATCGTAAGCCGAAAAAATGCTCCAAGTAAATGTTTAGGGCTTGCTTAATTTTTTAAAGAACAGTGTGCTTGATATTGGTGTGCAATAAAGTGGCACGCTGCAGCAAAATTAAATCAATGAATAGCAAATGAATCACTTCAGCTCAGAAAACAGAGTGAATACAATCAGCTCTAAAAGACATTCCTATAGACATTAATTACTATTATATAGGGCCTAGTTGGTAGTTAAGTTGCTAGATTAATCATTAATTCTATTTACATATTATTATTATTACTACTATTATTATACTATTAATTTTATTTTATATGTTTATTATACAATAATATTATTATTATATATATATTTTAGTTTTATGTATTAACTATTATATTCACCACACTAATCTCAGACCTAAGTAATTTATTGTGTCTAATTATAAATTTCTCTATAAATTTTATGCATTTGGATTAGATGTCTTCAAAATCTAGATTTGTCTAAATTTATTTCATTCCATTATTTAGCACTTATTATTAATTGTTTAATCTAGTCACTTACAACTAGAATTTGCAAACACATAATCTGTAACATATTAACATACATATAGTTTTCTATTGGCATAATCTTTGAACCTCCTTTAACCTCTCTTTATACAGAATTGTCTCCTCCTCTATCTCTCTCTCTTTTTCCTAATCTCTTCAAAGATAAATTAAACTATCATATTTTTTATATTTTAATTTAATTCGATCTATATATAAATAGATTAATTATTAATTATAATAATTTCATATTTATATTTAATAATTTTTATTGAAGAATATAATAATAATATAGCCTATATACAGTATCATATATAATAATAAATATAATTATATCATATATAATTTAATTTAATTGTATAATATATATATAATATTAATTGTATTTTATATTATATAAAAAAATATAATTTAATATATGTATTTAATATTTTTATTAAAGAATATAATAATAAATAGTATAATTATATATTTATAATTAATTTTTAATAAATAAAATACACATTATATATTAATTATGCTAATATATACTTAACTATGTAGGGTAAAGGATCTTGGCAAGTTATATGTATGTAAGTAGAGAGTAGGCATATTAAAATGCCTATTCACCCTGCTTTTCAAGTCCCATATTGAGTTATGTTTATGCTTAACACCCACTACACATAGATTCCCCCTTCAACCTACTATTTAATGATCTTCTAGTAATAGATTTTATTTATTGTCATTTAGAATCAGATAACCTCAACCCACCTTGACAAACATGAACCTTGACAAGGTATACTCCAGTATTACACTTAATCATATATAATAATTAATCATGTGATTAAGGCTCAAAATAAAAATAAACTTAAGGGTCAAAATCTATATTTTTTATAAAAATAAATCATTATTATACCACAAGTTCAATCAAAGTTGCTATGAAACCAATCTTAGAACCTTTTGGAAGAAGGGCATGACCCTTTAAACCAATTTCATTTGCTTATTCCCTTTTTAATGTGTCTCGCTTGTTCCAAGTATTGCTAGGAAAATGCAAGCAAAAAAAATGTTGATGTGAAGAAAAGTTGGTAGTAATTAACTAGATTAGTATCATCTATTTCCTCCCTAACCAATGTGCCCAACAAGAGAGAAAAAAATTATTGGCCCAATTGCAATATCTCTGGAGCTCCCCATAGCCACATATATCAAAGAGGTTACAAAGCTAGTGTCTTCCAACATTACAAAGCAAAAATTTAGAAGCTAATTAAAATCCTATTTATTTGAGATATAATTTGTTTTGTTGTGTATTAAATCAACTACCAAAAGCTTACAAATATGTGTTATCATTCCTCTATAAAGCAATTTAATTTTTTTGCACTGTTCTATTTCTAAAGTCCTAAACAACTCCACATTTTTTCCATTTCACAAAAGTACAAAACTTAATTCTCAACAATGGATGTAACTATATATTTATTGACTTTTTATAGAACATTTCCATTAGAAAGAGTCACCAAGTAAGGGAAGTAAAAAAACACACAATCCCTCCTATGTTATCAAGAACAAAAATGCCTAATCGTCAGGTACTGGCACTACAAATCCTACTTAGAGATTGAAAAAATTATAAATACTCCCTCATAAAGTTCTCAATTTCTACACACTTTATTTAAAAGCAAGTGTAAAGAAAAAATTACAAACAAACACAAGCTCAAAAATTGATAATGATGATGACCAACTTGCACAAGAGCTCTTGCTATGTAGAGGCCAACACATCATGTTTTAACTACAAACCTATGGATTCAAACAGAGCTTGTGAATGGGTCTCTTGGAGAGATACTAGATATTGCCTATGGAGTTGGCTCTAAACCACCAGATTTATCTTTGTATGTAGTAGTATAATTTGATACTTACAGTGGCCCACCTTGAGACTAGAATGCTCCCAAAAGTATACTATAACACCAGTATCTCTAGGTAATCAGAGAAAAATTATTCCGATAAGAGATGCAATGGTTACACCAATAGTAAAATACACATGTATTAAATAATATATTGGAGAGTAGAAATAAAAGAATGAAATAAGATGTATATATATATATATAAGATAATAAATTCATAGATTTTTTCCCACTAAAATATTTTCCATTATAAAAAATTAAACCATGTTATTCAAGAACACATCTCATTGAAGAAATGATAATACTTTATAGTAGTTCACAATAAACATAAATCAACAAATAAAATAACATATGTCAATTTCAATTAAATTTAATAACCAATGTGAAACAAGGGAAATTGCTCTCCCAACTACCAATCCTTAATCCTTCAAATGATTTCTCAAAACCCCTACACAAGGGAGTTTACTTTACATAATTGATGACAAAGAAAATAAATATTACAAGTTTTAATAATAACATCTAAACATATAGAATATGCCCATAATTTTGTAGTTTTCTTCGTTACAAACCAAAAGCAATCATAAATTTATATACATTTTATTATGTCCCTCTACACAAACAAAGATACAATATTTGAATATTTTGTTGGCTAACCTTGCAATATTAATATCACACACCACTTAAATATTAATGAAAGTGAAAAAATAATTTACTATATTTCCTCTACAAATGTTAATAATAAAAATAGGAAAAATTTCCACCCATACAATTATACTTTATAATTCCCAAATTATTAAGTTCATTTTTTTTGTGATTCAATTTCCTATATATGTGAAAGCATAATGATAATGCTTTAATCTATAAGCTAGTTATTCTTGTCTAAAATCAATCCACCTTTGTGTTTCTCAAAACCATTCATTCTAGCTAAGGGCACAATTGATTCTTTGAGGACATTAAATATTCATAAGGATAATGGAATTGGATATGGTGGTTCAATGATTCAGTTTTAACATCTGTATTTTTTAAGTATGTATCATATTTTTTGTAAAATTTATTTAGGGCTTGTACCTGGCCTTATTGAATGGTGTACACTATAAAATATTGTAATTCATTATTCAATATTTGTACATTTAAAAAAATTGACTATGATAATTTACTTGATTTTACATTCAGTATTTCTACATTTAAGTGAATGAAATATACATTTAAATGAATCAAGTAGACTAAATTACCATATTAAACATTCAAATTTGTATTTTTTGCATGGTTATTTACTTGATTTAGCAGTCAATATTTGTATATTTAAAAATTTCTCATGGAGATGTCAACATAAGTCTCCATAATAAAACCATGATTTACTACTTAAGTTCATTTGATGTGATATTTAAAATATATATTAATATAAATATGACACCTCTATGATTTAGTGTGTAAGCTCATTTGATGTGACATTTAAAAAATTATACTGAATTGAACATAAGAACAACAAACAACTAGACCAAGAATCTTGAAAATTTTCTTAACCAAACTAGAAGAACAAATTTGCTTGAAGACATGACATTGTTCTAATTTTAACCTTCTTTTGGTGCTAAGACAATTGTAATTACTTACTTATATTTATGGGTTTGAGTGACAATTGGTTTCAAATAGATTCATTTTGTAACTCTTATATTCATGGCTTCATGTTTGACCTTTAGAATTTTGGGTATCATATTTGGAGTATGATATTTTAGCTTCAAGGTTTGGTATTTTTAATCTAGAGCTTACTATTTGGTGGTTCATTTTTTTTTGGAATTTTGAAACAAAAACTAACTCAAAAGAAAGTATGAACAAGTGAAAACAAAGTGTATGTATGCAAATAAATGATAAGAGATGCCAAAGCATGAGGGTTCAACGAAATAAACCAAATGAGCTGCAATTTCATTGCAATAAAATGCATCTCCATCTATGTAGCATGGAAGAGATCACAACCCATTTGTAATATTTGTGAACAAAGTTCAAGCACAAATTATTTTGTAATGACACATCATAACATTACTACATGTTCACACTTTAGTGAGAGGGTTTTGAATCTAGGTTACTATGATATAAGAGGTATTTGTTGCACACAAGTCTCTCCTTTCTTGAGAGATCACTAGGGAACGAACTTCCCTTATGCACCTCAGAATAACAAATTAGTAGAACAATAAAGAACTAAGATTCAATTATGCTTCGAGAAAAACTACCAGAGACTCCGAGAGAGCAAAACTAGGAGATTTTTGTCTCAGAAGAGGGAAATCTTGGCCAAAAGACATCAACACAGTTTTAGGACGCCAGTGCAGCGCACTGTCATCTAAAGGGAACATTGGCATCCTAAGCAATAGATAACTTAGGAACTCGAACGGACAAAGGATAAGTGCACAAAGATGGTTCCCAAAAAGGGGACTTAATTGGCCACCTTTTTTCTAAAATCAGGAAATACTGACCTTGGACGTGAAATTGAGGATAGTTACACTCAAAATTTTGAGATGGAACAAAAACAAGGATCAAAGTGCTCCAAGTCTACTTTCTAAAATATTAATTTATTTTGAAAATGGTTGAGATTAAGGGACTGTTCAAATGAGGAACTTACACAAATTGGTTTAGTTTTTGTTAGAAAAACATAACATAGCAACTCTTGTACGACCCTAGCATGGTAAACATTTTTTTAGTATTTTTAAAATCACTACGGTTAGAAGTTAGCTAACAGTATGTAGTTGATGCATGATTTTTTTGATAATTTTTTAATGAATATTGATTTTTTACTAATTTTCGAAGTGGACACTTCCTGA
This sequence comes from Sequoia sempervirens, assembly GCA_007258455.2. Classification (NCBI taxonomy): domain Eukaryota; kingdom Viridiplantae; phylum Streptophyta; class Pinopsida; order Cupressales; family Cupressaceae; genus Sequoia; species Sequoia sempervirens. The sequence continues at coordinate 82,477 of VDFB02332611.1, forward strand.
AAAACAAAATTTTGTCCATGCTACCCCTACAAAATTTGAAAACTAATTTTTAAAAAAATAAAATTGTAGAATGGAGTCTAGTTTCTAAAAATGTAATTTATTTGAAATTTTGATGAACGATTAATTTATAATGAAAAAAACACCAAACATTGTTTTTTGCCAAAAAAGAGACATATAAACAAAAGAAATTATGGATGAAAGGCTTAACATTATCAGAAAGTGAAAAAATTACATTGTTGGACAGCTAAGAGAGAACCCAAAAAATGTTTTTGATAAAAGGGTAAAACAGGTTTTACAGGGACCCAAAACCACAACGTTTACAAAACAGAAAAGAGGACACCAAAGTCCAACCAAAAAGACCAGTTGCCCGAGAAAAGATTAGCAGCAACCAAATGAAAAAAGACCAGAAAGGTCAAACCAAAAGGAACAACAAAGTAAGCACCAAAAAAAAAAAACCCCAACCGTTAATTCAGAGTCTTGAGGACAGACTCCGCCTCCGCCTCCAGATTCTGCATATCATTGACTCCCTTTTTAAAAGTTTGAATCATCTTCGAAGTAGGGGGGACTTTGCGCTTCAGATTGGCTCTGGTTCTTCTGGAAATGCCCGCATCCGTACTGGCTTTTGTCCTCTATTTCCTCCAGATCCACCACCAGAGAACCCTGATGGGCTTTATCTAGCTTTTCATTCATCGCATTAATGATAATGGCATTGTGTCTTGCCATACGGTTGTTTTGCTCAGCAACGGTTTTGATGGTATTCCTTATGTTCTCAACCTTGGAATCTATATTTCTGTTACTGTGATCCACATATTTCTTTTCAATCTCTGCAATCTTAGCACCCAGCTCTTCAATCTTGCTTTGAAGGGCCCAATTTTTTATTTTCAACTCATTAATTTCAATGAAAGTCTTTTCCAAGAGTTTTAAGTGGGACTCAGAATTGGTTTTGGCAAGGTTCAGAACATCCAGAGAGGGTTCTTTTCCAGTATTAGGACAATTTTTCTCAGGGTTAGGAATAACAGGGGAATAATCAATAGTATGTTTACCCGGTAGAGGTTCAGTACAAAGCTCAGTTTTGTTGGCATCAGACTCCTCTGACTCAGAGGATTCTTTGGAATAGGAAACAAGGCTTTTGGCCTGGGGTTTCTTATCAATAGAGTTGTTCTTAAGGGAGGGGCTATTAGGCTCAAGCTCAGCATGGGTTTTACCAGAATTCCCAGAAGGGACAGCGTGCAAACTAAGGACTTTTCTAGCCGAACTAGAGTTAGGCAGATACTCTGAGCCACTGGGCTCAGTGTCATCACTCTTAGAATCAGGGATAGTTTCAGAACCCAATAAATGTTACCTAGATGTTCGATTTGTTTGATATTGAACCATGACATGCAATCCTAATGATGAGCACAAACCCGATTATGTGAAATATTGTAGAATTTGCAAAAACACGTCTCTGGTCATTGGGAATGCCCTCCAAGCCTTTGGGTTGGTATTCCAAGGTAAATTCCAATCCCAAGGCTTGGAGATTCCCAAAGCAAGATATAACGTGAGTGTGTTATAACACACTCGCATTATATCTCAGTTTTGACATGGTTTTTTTCATTTGTGGGGAGCATGTCTAGCAATACATAACATGAGTGTGGTATAGCGCACTCATGTTATGTATTGCTTTATGTTAAATGCTACTCTATTGAATGTATGTTTAGATATTTTTATGTTTGTATGTACATGTATGCTTGTATATATCAATGCATTTATATTTTATGCATTCCTATATGTATGTAATATTGTATCTACACATGTACATGCATGCTTGTATGTATGTAGGATTGTATGTACATATGTATTATTCTTGTATGTATGTATTTATATATGTCTTAGAGGGAGGGAGAATTTTAAGAGAGAGAGAGAGATCTAGAGTTTTCTAGGTAGGGTGGGAGGGGGGAGGGGGAGAGGGGGAGAGAGAGAGAGTCTGGAGAAAAAGAGGGGGTGGAAGTAATATTTTAAGAGAGAGGGAGTGGGAGAGAAGGGGTTGGAGTGAGAGGTACTTTAATAGGTAGGGTGGGAGGGATAGAGGGAGGGAAAGAGAGAGGGGGGGTGGGAGAGAGAGAGAATTGAGAGGTAAGGAGAGATAGAGGGGGGGAGAGAGAGAGACAAAGTTATGTAGGTAGAGTGCCAAAGGGAGATACTTGAGAGTGTGAGGGGGGTGAGATGGAGAGAATTGAGAGATAGGTAGTGAGAGGGAGTGTGAGAGAGAGGGAGTGGGAGAGAGAGGGAGTGTGAGTGAGAGACTTGAGAGAGGGAGAGGGTGTGGGAGAGAGTGACCTGATAGAGGGAGAGAAAGAGGGGGGTGGAGTGAGAGGGACTTATCTAGGTAGGGTGGGAGGGATAGATAGAGAGAGGTTGGGGAGAGAGAGAGGGAGAGAGAGAGAGTGGGAGGGAGTGGGAGGGAGATAGAGAGAGATATATAGAGGGAACAATAGATGATGGTAGGGATTGATTGAACGAGAGGTACATAGAAAGAGGGAGAGGGTAGATAGAGACAATCAAAGAGGGTAGGAGAGAGGAAGGGAGGGAGAGGTGAGATGTATAGATAGAGAGAAAGCAATAGGGGCTGAGGGTATAGGGTTGAGGGATTAGGGTGGAGGACCTATAGGGTTGACATTTTCTAGGGTATTAGGGTTTAAAGGTTGAGGGTTGAGGGATTAGGGTCGATGGTAGAGGGTATTGGGTTGAGGGTATAGGGTAGAAGGTTTAAAGGGTTGAAGGGTTTAGGGTTGAGGGTAGAGGGTTTAAGGTATAGGTTTGAGGGTATATGGTTGAAGGATTAGGTTGAGGGTTCAATGTAAACGGTAGAGGGTATAGGGGTTGAGGGTTTAGGGTTTAAGGACTGAGGGTTGAGGAATTAATGGTCGAGGGTTGAGGGTTTAATGTATAGGGTAGAGCGTAGAGGGTAGAGGGTTTAAGGGTTTAGGGTTTAAGGGTTGAGGGTTGGAGGGTTGAGTGGGTTTAAGGCTGAGGGCAGAGGATTGAGGGGTATAGGCTGAGGCATTAGGACTGGAGGTCTAATGGCTAGGCAGAGGTATAGGGTTGAGGGATTATGGTTTAAGGGCCGAGGATTGAGGGTAGAGGGCTGAGGGCCTAAGGCTGGGATGGAAGGGCTGAGGGCTCAGGATTAGGTGACATTTTCTTGCATTTAATGGTGTAAGGGCTGAGGGATTAGGGCTTAGGCAGAGGGAAGGGCCTAGGGTCAAGGGCTGAGGCCTGGAGAGCCTAGGCCGAGGGATTAGGCAGGGAGGAGGGATGGATGGATAGATAGAAGGAGATAAGAGGAGGAGGGACATAGATTTATGAGGTTGAGAATAGAGGGTATAGGGTTGACGACTCATAGGGCTGAAGGATTAGGCATTGGGTTATGGTATAGGCTGAGGGTACATATGGCTGAAGGATTTAAGCCAAGAGTCCAAATGTATAGGTAGAGGGCATCGTGGCTGATGGCTTAAGGCCTGAGGGCTGAGGATTGGAGGGATCATGGGCTGAGGGTTGGGGCCAATGTATAGGGTGCAGAGGGCAGAGGGTAGAGATTTTAAGAGCTGAGGGTTGATGGTTTAAGGTTGAGGCAGAGGATTGAGGGTATAGGGCTGGGGGATTAGGCTGAGGGTCCAATTCTATAGGGTAGAGGGTGGTATAGGGCTGAGGGATTAGGGCTTATGCTGATGGATTAAGGGTCAAGAGGGTTGAGGGATCAAGATAGAGAGCTTACCATGGTTTTAAGGGTTTGCTGGGAGGGATTAGGCTCTGGAGGGTGTAGGGTTGAGGGTCCAATGTAAAGGGTAGAGGGTATACGAGTTGAGGGTTTACGGTTTAAGGATTAAGGGTTGAGAGTAGAAGGGAGAGAGATAGAAGGAGTGAGTGAGAGAGAGGGAGTTGAGATGTGGAGAGGGGGTAGGAGGAGAGGGGAGAGATAGAGCAAGTGAGTGAGAGAGAGGGAGGGGTAGGAGAGAGAGAGAGAGAGAGAGAGAGAGAGAGAGAGAGAGAGAGAGAGAGAGAGAGAGAGAGAGAGAGGGTAGAGGGTAGAGGGGAGAGAGATAAAGCACTAGGGTTTATGGCTGAGGGCATATGGCTATGCAGAGGAGAGGGAGAGAGAGAGGAGGAGGGTATAAGGGTTAAAGGTAGAGGGGAGAGAGATAGAACGACTGAGTGAGGGTATAAGGATTAAGGGTAGAGGGTAGAGGGTAGAGGGGAGATGGATAGAATTAGGGTATAAGGGTAGAGGGGAGAGAGATAGAATTAGGGTATATAGGGCATAGACAAAGAGAGAGAAAATAAATCTATTAAAAAACCAACTTTCTCATAACGCGAGCATGTTTTGAAGAAGTAGAGATATGGCTATTTTTAGCAAGAAATAATGCACTCGCGTTATAACACAAGAACATTATAACGTGAGCATGTTTTGGATTGCTCTAAAAATGGTAAAATACTCAATATACCTATGATCTCAAGGCTCACATTTTGTATATTCTCCTAGTTCTGCGCTTGCTCTGATAAAAAGTAGCTTTTTGATGATGTTGTGAAGTGTGCATGCATGTTTTTCACATTCCGCCACCTTTTTCATGATCTTTCCACCACCTTTACATGAAATAGTAGAGTTTTTATGTTTAAAGGAATATAATATCAATTCAAGTTTGAATTCCAGTGAAAATTGATATACAAAATTGAAGTTTGGAGGGGAACAAGCTTTTGAAAAATTCAAATTGTTGAGGAGTTTGAAGAAAGAAGAAGCAAAGGCTACATTATTGGGTAGAACTCCTCCATTTGAAACTCTGGTTTTTTAGGTATGTGAAGTCTTTACACATTTTCTTTTAATCCTTTATTATGGATGTGCATACCACTCTCCGAAGTTTTCATTGAGGTATTTTTTGAAACAATTATACCAAGCAACTGATTGCCTTGTCTATGCTACCAATTTTTCCATACATGTCTCTAAAAAATTGGAATATACTCCTCCCACATTGATAGATCTTAGAAACTATTTTGGTTTTCATCTTTGTTTCTAAATTTACCACATCACTAAACCTACCTCATCACTTATGTTGTGATATATTTTAAATGTTTCCTTGATTAGTCTACCTACAAGGGATTCTAACCCTTCTCTCCACTGTTACAAGACTCTTTATTCAAGGCTAAGTTAGCAACATGGGGAAAGGTGCAGCCTATCTTGCAATCATGGCTCAAAATGGAAGCATGGAAAAAGCATTTGAATTGTTCAAGACAATAATGTTTTCGTATAAATGTATGAAAAATGTGGTAGCATTGACAAGCTAGTGAGCTTGGCAAGATGGTGAGCTCACTCGCTAGCCTACCAATGCAATAGGGTTGAGATGATAGGGGCAGCATATGCCTCATAGAAATGGGGTCTCATGATCACTGTGAGACCCCATTTCTATGAGGCATACGTTGCCCCTACCATCTCAACCCTACCACATTGGCAAGCTAGTGAGTGAGCTAGCTTGCCAATGCTACCTTGAATGACATATATTTCATTTATTTGAATGAATAATTTTTTTAGGAACTAATATTCATCTCATTACCATGCTATAGGTAAAATTATCCTTCATGCCAAAGAAACGAAGAAGGAATAAACTAACAGATGAAGAGTATGAAACCTTCAAAGCAGAGGAGAGAGAATAGGTGGTCGAATATTGTGAAAAGAAGAAATTGGATATGATTGACGAAAACAAGCCAATTGAAGAGGAACCTTAACCATCAAAAAGAGATCAGGAATTGGTAGCACAAAGGGCATGAATGTGAAAGAGTCAGGGTAGGATAGATTTTAGTTACCGTAGTTGGAGACACTTCATCTACTACAAGTGAATACGAAAGGACACTATTAAGCACTAACAAATATGGAGGGACACCATCTACCATAAGTGAATATGGAGGGACACCATCTACCGCAAGTGAATATGGTTTGACACCATCCACCGCATCTCAAGTTGAGTGTACATCATCACTTGGATTTGACGAAGAAGGTATGCCATTATCCCCACGTGAACCTAAAGGTATGTCTTCTACTCCACACTTGATCGAAGGTACGCAATCTAGCCCACCTCAATTAAATATTGATGAAATTCCTAATGTTGAGATGTATGTACCTAGGACAACACCACTTAGAATTTTTCGTAGAAGGCCAAAGTATTTGATTAATATTGATGAGGTTATTTTGCAGCACATGGAAGGTAAGATTTCAGCACACTTTTGTAGAAGATATGTTGATAATATTTGGAAATTCTTCTTTGAAAGGCTAAATGAGACCGCAAGATGTCAACTATTTGTTGAAATAATGTGGGGTATAAAGTATAGAAACATCATGAAGACTCTTGGGTTGAGAACATCGAATGCATCAAGTGAAAACACTATTGTGAAGAATCTAATGGATGCTTATGAGAGTGTGGGTAAGACCTCATGCTCAAAGGATAGTAATGTCACCCAACATGTCATTACATCGAATTTGGTAAGCAATCAAATAAAGAGAGCTCATCGAGCATTAGAAAGACGAGTGAACAAATGAGAATTAGTAGAAAAACTTTATCAAAAGCCATTCAAAGGTGGCAAAGAATTGAGGGCACTGATTCAAATGAATTATGGGCATTCTTGAGGAGACTGCCACAAAAAAAAGATAAAAAAGTTGTTGAAGCATTGAGAACACTAGTTGAAGAGTATTGGAAGAATAACACAAGGCCATCTCCAAATCAAAGGGATGTGGTAAGAAGGAGAATTGGTAGTCGGAACTGTGAGCCACATCCAAATATTTTTTCGGATACGACTCAAACCCAATTTTTTCTGTAAATTTCAAAAGGATTATCCTGAAATTAGTATTTTCCAGAGATTTTTTGAAATTCTTAAACCTTTTTATGTCAAGATAAATCACACATGCACTACTTGTTTCTATAGACTACCTATTGAATTCTCTAACCATTATGATGTTTATCATTATATATGTTTAGATTCACATACTAATGATGTTTTGTAGGATTGTGGCATAGAAGCCCCATCAAAATCTTCAAGAGAGTTCTTATCAAAACATTTATGTGAAATAGAGGATGGCCAAATATTCTACAGGACAACATGCTTGGATGGTTCATGTGAGCGTTGTGGTGGCTTGCAGCGTATGTCAGTTTGTCAACATATGGAAAGCATAGATGAGGTGGGACAAAAACTTGTAGAGTTCAGGAAGTATAAAATAGTGGCATACACTACAAAAGATGGGTCTCAAGCAAAAAGGTGTGATTTGGTTATTCAGAAGATTCCAGTGTATCAGTTTATGTCCATGTTTCGTGGAAATATAGTGTATGATTATGCAAGGAATTCCCATAGATCTTGATGGTTGGACACACAATTCAAGCTATGCAAGGACACCTTTCTAGTTGGCAACATAATATCAGTGGTTGAATATGAAAAGAACTACACTCTATAGCCACAGCCTAAGGTGCAATCACAGTATTACAACTCCACAGAGGTTTTGATATTTGTGCACATAGCATTCATTCATGCAACTAATAGTACAAAGGACCAAAGGCAGGTATTGAGGGAGTATCACTTTTATATTAGCAATAATCACACATATTCTCTAGAGTTTGTGCAAGGTTTCTTCTAGATGTTCTACATTGATTTGGCTCAGAGGGGAAGAGCATACAGTCGACATATAATGTGGTTAGATAACTGTGCAACACAATTCATGAACTCGCTCATGTTCTACTGGTTGAGCAAGATGCATGTCATTACAGGTGTTCAACATATGTGGAACTTTTTTGAGGCCAGGCATGGAAAGCGGGAGAATGATGGTGTAGGAGCATGAGTGAAAAGAGCATTAGCACAAGAAGAGTTAAAGTATAAAGATAGTGCAAAGTTGACAAATGCAAGATCAATCGTCGAGTGATGTAATGCTTCGATGGGTCTAGGTAATGAAGGTACGTCTTCAGTTCGTAGATTTTTTTGGTTGATGGATGATACTAACATTGCACCATATGAGGATTATTGTACACTAATAGGATCAAGTGAGCTACACTCCCTGGGTATGTGCAGGATCATCATGGAAGAAATAGGCCCTTAAGTGGCAAAAAAATCAGAAAAATCAGAGTTAGGCAACTTGACATAAAAATTTGAATAAGTTATCTATATTATTTCAAAAATATGTAAGAATAGAATTTGTAGCAAATTGAATGTAGTTTCTAAAGTACTAGGTTTATTTAAAATAAAATAAAATAAAATCTATTTGGTAAAAAAATGAAATTTCAATGCTGTAGTACTTAAATTTTAGGGAAAAAATAAGTAGGTGTCTGTCTGACCACCCTAACCACAATAAAACGATAGTATTTTTTTATGATATTTTAGATATAAGTAGAGAACACATGTCCTGATGTGATGCATATTTTTTTGTAACTTTTTTCCAAGTAAATAATTAATTATGAATTTTTTATTACAACTTTTAAAAAATATAAAAACTCGTATGTCTAACCATCTTAACTTGGTCAAAACTTCATGAAATTCATTTTTTTTTTAAAATCATATATTATGAAAAACATAGAATGTGATGCATGTTTTGGATTCAAAAAATGTGATACCGTTTGAAAGCTATAGATGTTTTTCAATCAGCCTATCAATTAGGACTTTAGTCGTAATTCAAATAGAAAATTAGTAAGAATTATTTATTAAAGTCAAAGTAAAGCATAATTTATATTGGTGGAAAGCTGTGAATCTCCTTTAAAAATCCTTTTCGTTTCATCAATTTTAGGTAAAAAAAAGTCATTAGCCACATACCCTACAAATATCCATCATATTGCCACTTTTTGGCCCATCATGATCCTGCACATACCCCTTTCCTTAGCTTAAATGCAGGTTCATGGAGTATTGATACATAGAAGATGGCATTCTTTTTTTCTTCATTTACAATGCAAGCCTAGAATGATTGTGAGTTAGGGGAGTGGGTTGAAAAATGGTTGACAAGTTATCTTAGCCCACTTCACACGTATCACCCTCTGATGGCATTGGAACTAACACAGATGGAATCATCGATCAAATTTTACCATGTATCAGATCTAGTTCAACCAAGTAATATATCTACTTGCTTAGTTTTTGAAATTCCATATTGTTATCTTACTCTATAGTGTATTCATAATACTGACTAATTTCAAGAGATTTGCTACACATACCAATGTAGGGCATGTTTATGTAGTTATTGTAGATGAAGACAATGAAGAGGGAACACACATTTATTTGTGTGATTGTGTTGAGGCCAAAAATAAATTGGAGGCCCCAGTTATAGATGGAGAAAACATCGAATACCCTACAGCCTCAATTTTTGTTACTAGAACGTGGCTTAGAAGGTACCCACATAAGAGTGTTAAACATTGGTTTTTTTAGGACTTTGACACGCATCGTAAGATTCTTCATTACTTGAAATTTTTTGTGGCATCCTATGTTCATTTGACCAAATATGGAGGTAGACCTTTGAACAATACCTTGTGGAAGGTCTATGAGTCTTACCATGAGGCAATACTTGACACAATAAAAAGTAGAGTAGACCCAGATGGTTCGTTGGATTAATTTGTAAGTATGCACATTGATTCTTATTAATTTATACTTGTATGCAAATTAATTTGTTTGTTTCCAATGCTATCATCTTCTTTTACTTTTCCTATTTGTAAGTAACCTACTAAAAATTGTTTGGTGTCCCCTTGCAAAAAATGTATATTTATGAGCCATCCAAGAGAATCTCAGCCAGAAAAGCAATGCAACATCCTTATTTTGATGATCTTGACAAATATCAATTATTACTTTAAGCCATTACAAAAGTGCATTTGAAGCTTGGTAAGGGAATTTCAATTTATTCATTTGAAGTTAACCTTATCATGAGCACCTATGATGTAGACATTATAAGAGCATCTCAAATTTCAAGTTATTCTATTCATGAGAGGTGTTGTGTGCAATAGGTATCTTGGAACGAGACCAGTGAAGATGTATGACCAGGACCGACTAAGTTGCGAGACTGGCATGCCTATCTATAAGTTCCTTCCATCTATTTTCATTTCCTTTCCTTTTTGGATGCTCTTTCTTTTTCTTTTTTTACTTTGCGTATTTGTAAGTAAACTACTAAAAATTGATTGGTCTCTCGTTGCAGAAAATACTGATTTATGAGCCACCAAAGAGAATCTCAGCCAAAAAAGCAATGCACCATCCTTATTTTGATGATCTTGACAAATCTCAATTTTGATTTGAAGCCATTATAAAAGAGTGTGTGAAGCTTATCGAGGGAATCTCAAGTTACTCATTTGAAGTTAGCCTGATAATGAGCACCTATGATGTAGACATTATAAGAGAATCTTGAATGTATGAGTGACATTGTAAAATATCTGTGAGAATAGAGTACCTAAGGCATTGTAATGAGATTTACTCAAATATTGAAATTTGGTGCAAGGGAACCAAGATTATTGAACAAATTTGGTTCATGGAAGTCTTAAGTTAGTTTTGTGTTTTGAGTTCTATCAATTGAATAAGGTCATATTAGACCAATTTATAATGTAATAAGTCATGTTAGTTTGTTTTGGGATAATTTTGGAGTTCATGTTGCATATTTTTCAAAATGATGTAAAATTGCAAAAATTGTAAACTTGTCAATGTGAAAAAATTGCAAAAAAATATAAACTTGAAGAATCCCAAATATTTACTCAAATACTGAAATTTGGTTCATGGAAGTCTTAAGTTAGTTTTGTGTTTTTAGTTTTTTCAATTGAATAAGGTCATATTAGACCAATTTATAATGTAATAAGTCATGTTAGTTGGTTTTGGGGTCATTTTGGAGTTCATGTTGCATATTTTTCAAAATGATGTAAAATTGCAAAAATTGAAAACTTGTCAATGTGAAAAAAGTGCAAAAAAATATAAACTTGAAGAATCCCAAGGGTCATGGGAATTATGATAGCAATACAGGGAGGAAATCAACTCACTTCCGCAATACCAATGGATTCCAACCTCCTTCCTTCCCTCAAAACTCAATTTTGGCTTATTTTCAACTTTTCTTTTAGTCACTCGTCAATCTGCAGACCTATTTTTCCCACCTTAACTCTCAGAATTACTTAACAACCTCTTCAAAAAAATACCATTTTGGGCAACCATTTAATCTTGCTTCAACATACATCAAACCTTCATACGTCTCTTTTGGATCAACTTTCACAAAACAAGCAAACTATGTTCTCCACAAGGTCAATTAGGCTAAATTAACAAAGCAACCCCCCTTTATTCTTCCCATCACATGCAAACCACCATTGGGAAGCATTAACCATTCTTCCAAACCACCAATTCCTACACTTTTAGGGTGTGATTAACCCTCTAACATAACAAACCCCAAAACCCTCTTCTTTCACAAGTTAGGCAAGGGTTTATTGAAAACCCATACTCCAAACCTCCCCACAGCCAACCAAAGCCTGAAACGCCTTCAAAAAGGTCTGCACAAGCTTAAAAGTTCAAGAGATATTGCTGCCCCCAAATATTTCTTCAAACCCTTGCATTAAACCACCATTTCCCACTAAAAAATATACCATTTGACATCTAGGGCATCACCTAAAAAGCCTCTATTCCCCTCCCTTGCACACATGTTTTATAACCCTAACTAAGCCTTTCCACCAAGTTATAGAAGCATACAGTGGGTGGAAGGCTTAATATGACATTTTAATGCACTCAAAGCCCTTAAAATAGGGTATATAGACTGACCCTCAGTAATTGGCTTCTAAAATGCACAAAATCACTTGAAATCCAACCAAACAAAAACTAAAATAGAATTAATTCTACCGCCCACCGAATTCCATCCAAAAGAGAGCACAATCACCCTATAAAAATTGTATAGTTCAAGGAAACATCAGATTTGTGGTAAAAATGGGTATGTGCAGGATCATCATGGAAAAAATAGACCCTTAAGTGGCGAAAAATTCAGAAAAATCAGAGTTAGGGAACTTGACATAAAAATTTGAATAAGTTATCTATATTATTTCAAAAATATCTAAGAATAGAATATGTAGAAAATTGAATTTAGTTTCTAAACTACTAGGTTTATTTAAAGAAACAAAAAATCTATTTGGTGAAAATTTGAAAGTTCAATGCAGTAGTACTTAAATTTCAAGGAAAAAATAACAAGTAGGTGTCTGTCTGACCACCCTAACCACAATAAAATGATAATATTTTTTTATAATATTTTAGATATAAGTAGAGGACTCATGTATTGATGTGATGCATATTTTTTTGTAATTTTTTCAAGTAAATAATTAATTATTATTTTTTATTAAAAATTTAAAAAATATAAAAACTCGTTTGTCTGACCACCTTAACTTGGTCAAAACTTCATGAAATTCAGTTTTTTTTTTTTAATCCTATAGTATTTGAAGCATAGAATGTGACGCATATTTTAAATTCAAAAAATATGATACCGTTTGAAAGCTATAGATGTTTTTCAATCAACCTATCAATAGGACTTTAGTCGTAATTCAAATAGAAAGTGAATAATAATTATTTATTAAATTCAAAGTAAAGCATAATTTATATTGGTGGAAAGCTTAGAATCTCCTTTAAAAACCCTTTTCATTTCATCAATTTTGGGTAAAAAAAAGTCATCAGCCACATACCTTACACATACCCATCATATCGCCACTTTTTGGCCCATCATGATCCTGGACATACCCAAATATAGAAAATTGTAAGGGAACAATGAATTTTATTGATCTTCTTCTAATTACAAAATTTTATTGCAACTCATGTAACCAAACGAATTGTTCCAACACATCTGAATATTTATGTTTACACTAGGCATGGTCCTCTTTCTCACCCAAACACGCAGAATCGTTCCAAGCTACGTTCAACCGGATTGATCCCTTAAGAGTCCAAAGTACAAAATGGTTTCCAACTTTAGCATGTTGTTACTCAGATACCGTGACACTTAGAAAATTTTGTATGATCCTATAGGATTGTGTCGATCCCCTCTACAATAACCTCTCTTAGTTTTCGCTATCTCAGAGGCATTTTCCCGTGGTGGCGAATTTTCATTTGGGGAAAAAGTTGTCAAATGCAAGTAGTTGAAAGTTGCAAAGTGGTACAACTTTCATTCTACAACTCGTGTGACCAAACAGACTATTCCAACACATCTGAATAGGTATGTTTATGCTAGGCATGGTCCTCTTTCACACCCAAACATGTGGAATCACTCTGAGCTATGTTCAACCGTATCGATTCCTTAAGAGTCCAAAGTGCAAAATGGCTGCCAACTTTAGCATGTTGTTACTCAAATACCATGACATTTAGAAACTTCTTGTCTAATCCTATGGGATCATGTTGGGCCCCTCTACAATAAAATATTTTATTTTTCGCTATCTCAGAGGAATTTTCCCGTGGTGGGGAATTTTCACTTGGGGAAAAAGCTATCAAATGCAAGTAGTTGAAAGTTGCAAAGTGGTGCAACTTTCATTTTGCAACTTGTGTGACCAAACAAACTCTTCCAATGCATTAGAATAGGTATGTTTACGCTAGGCATGGTCCTCTTTCACACCCAAACACATGGAATTGCTTCGAGCTACGTTCAACCGAATCGATCCCTTAAGAGTCCAAAGTGCAAAATGGCTGCAAACTTCAACATGTTGTTACTTAGATACCGCGATGCTTAGAAATTTCTCATCTGATCTATGGGATTGTGTTGGGATCCTCTAGAATAACCTCTCTCAACTTTTTCTATCTCAAAGGAATTTTCTTGTGGTGGAAAATTTTCACTTGGGGAAAAAGTTGTCAAATGTAAGTAGTTGAAAGTTGCAAAGTGGTGCAACTTTCGTTCTGCAACTTGTGTGACCAAATAGATTGTTCCAACGCGTCTGAATAGGTATGTTTACTCTAGGAATGGTCCTATTTCACACCCAAACACATAAAATCGCTCCAAGCTACGTTCAACCAGATCGATCCCTTAAGAGTCCAAAGTGCAAAATGGATGCAAACTTCAACATGTTGTTACTCGGATACCGTGATGCTTAGAAAATTATCGTCTGATCCTATAGGATTGCATTGGTCCCCTCTACAATAACCTTTCTCAAATTTTTCTCTCGGAGGTATTTTTCTATTGTGGAAAATTTTCACTTGGGGAAAAAGTTGTCAAATGCAAGTAGTTGAAAGTTGCAAAGTAGTGCAATTTTCATTCTACAACTCATGTGACCAAATGGACTATTCCAATGCATCTAGATGGGTACATTTACACTAGGAATGGTCTTTCTTTCTCACCCAAATGTGAGGAATCACTCTGAGCTACGTTCAACCGACTCAATCCCTTAAGGGTCCAAAGTGCAAAATGGAAGCAATCTTTGATAGGCTATTACTCAGAAACTGTGATGTTTACGAACTCTCCGTTTGAGCCTACAGGATCATGTAGGGCCCCTCTATAATAATATCTCTCAATTTTTGTTATCTCAGAGTCATTTTCTTGTGGTCTCCAGTTTTCACTTGATGGAAAAAGTGTCAAATGCAAGCAGTGTAAAGTTGTAAAGTGGTGAAACTTTTGTTTTGCAATTCATGTGACCAAACAAACCACTCTAACTCATTTCGATAGGTACGTTTACACTAGGCATGGTCTTTTTTCGCACCTAAACATGCAAAATTTCTATAAGCTATGTTCAACCAACTTGATCCCTTATGATAGCATGCAAAATAATAAAAAAGAGAAACATAGACACAACTGTTGAGAAGTACAAGTTTTCCACACAAAAAGCATATGATCATTGGTGCAGAGCACCTTGTTCCTCCATTTGATGTAGTAGGTCTAGTTTAGTGGTTTTAGTCATGATAATTTCAAATAAGGCCATGATAGGCCATTCTGTAATGTTGCTTTTAGTTTTGAGTTAGTGTGGGGTCATTTGAGTCAATTATGTAAAAATTACAAAATTGTCAAAAATGTTGTCAAGAAAAATGTAAAAATTGCTCTCATGTGGAAGCCCAATGGTCATGGGCAGTTGAAAGGTAGTTTTAGGCATTGTAAGGAGTTGGTTGAGGTTTATATATGTTGGAAACTTGAAGTTAGTGGTTGTTGAAGCATTTGAAGGAGAATATCAATAAAATATCTTTATTTCTTTGTTAATTTTTGTGCATTTTCTTCATTTCTAGCCTGTGTACGAGTTTGTATACCAGGAGTTTGCTCGAAGATGATATGAATCTATTGAAGAATGGTTTTAGTTTTTATTTGAATCCATTCTTTTGGAATTCTTTTAAGTTCCAAGCAACTTAGAAGTAGATTTTTGAAACTGGTTTGAATTTTCTCATACAAGGGTTTGAGTGTAATATGTTGAATTAGGCCATTCCACCTATTGTTCATGTTGTGTATTGATAGAATAGGCCTGATGTAAGAAGAATAGGGAGTAGGAATAAGAAAATAGCATTGGTAAGGCATTGGAAGAGATTACTAATGTTGCCCTTGTTGAAAATTTAGAATTTAGGCCTTAAAAGCAAGGCTAGAAGAGGTGAAAAGAAGAAATTGCTTGAGAATAAGTTAGAATAGGTTGGAAATAGGGTGAGGTTGTGGATTTTGATGTGTTCAAAAGGTTTGCAAGGATAGGGGAGGTCAAAAGAATGTTATGGCATGATGTCATAATTGGGAAAAGAGGGGTTTTGAATGAAAAAGAGAGGTTTGAGGGAGTAAAAGTGGGTAAAGTCAGGGGACAACATAAGGGTAAATGCAAGAAGATGAGTCCACGAAATGTGGAAGTTTTTTCCTTAGAAAAAAAATTGAAATCAACTTCAACAAAACGAGATCCTATTTATAGGTTTGGGACCCCAAGCCAAAAACGGGATCCCATTTCTTAAAATCATAAAAAAATATTTTTTATGATTTTAAGAAATAGGATCTTGTTTTAGAAACGAGATCCTTCTTTTTAAAAAATAGGATCCCATTTTGAAATGGGATCTCATTTCTTAAAATCATTAAAAATGGTTTTTATGAAACAGGATCCCGTTTTTTTAAATTTGATTTTTTGGTTGAATTTTTGCTTTGTTTTTCGGTTCGGGAAAAGGCTTGGGGATTTTGAACCTAAGCTTTGGACCTTGTTTGAATTGTAAGTTGAAGGTCTTGAAAATGTCACAAGAAAATAGTGACTTTGGACATATATCTGAAGACATTTTTTTGTAGATTTGTTTTACGAAATTAAAATCCATTATAGATGAGACTGTGCAAATTCTAAATATGTAATTTTTTTTACAATTGGGCTATTTTTTCTATTTTTTAATTAATTTCTGATGAAACTAGTCCATAAACTTGAAATATCAGGGTTTTTTACTAATTTAATATAAATTTTTATTAAAATACTTTTTTATAAAATAAATTGCTCAAGAATGCACTTCAGATAATTCTTTTCAATTTAAAAAAAAAATTCAAAAAATGATAAGTTTAGGTCATCTTATGTGTGTCATACATGACAATATTTCAAAACGACAAATATGGCTAGTAAAAATTTAACAAAAAAAAAATCAATAAAAAATTATAAAAAAATATCAAAAAATGTGCTTCAGTGAGTCACAAATATTTTCCCAAAAGGATTTAGAAAAATATGATAATTTAAGTCAAAATATGGATGTCATACACTTCAATGGTATGGTAAAAAAAAGTGACTTTTAAACAATGGTTTTTAGAAATGCCTATTGAAACTCAATTTGTATCATCTAAGTATTGAAATAAATTACATATTTGGAAACTAGATTCTGAGTACTACATTTTATGATTAGTGAATTTTTTGAAGATTCCATTTCTAACTACTTCAAATTTTAAGGTCAAATGTGTCTAATTTTGAAAATTAGGGAAAACACTTCCACTTTTTTGTCAAATAGTGGACTGAACTTCTTGCTAGCACCCATAATTTGGTGGTCAATTAAGTTTTTTTAGGCAGAATGAAGAGTGTTGGAAGAGGTTTTGAGGTTGTCTGAGGTTTGGATATGGGGTTTTCAATAAACCCTAGTGAAATTTGAGAAAAGTGAGGGTTTAGAGGATAGTGGGGTTAGAGGGCATATCACACCCTAAAAATTGTGGATTTTGTGGATTTGTAGACTGGTAAATGCTTCCCAGTGGTGTTTTTTAATTGGAAGAGTGATTGAGGGGGTGTTGCTTTGTTAAATAGACCTATTTGGGGGTCTAAGACAATGTTGAAGCACTAGGTTGAGGGTTTTGTTTCAAAAGAGTCTCATGGGATTTTGAGGCATGTGAAAGTATGTGTTAAAGGGTGTCTGAAAAGAATGAGGGTTGGAGAGATTGTTTAGAAAATTTGAAATTTATGTCAAGAAAGGTAGGTATGCTAACCTACTAGAGAGACTAGGTGAAAAACTAAAAACAAGCCAAGATAGTGATTTGGGGGTAGAAAAGTGGTTGGAAGTTCTTTGTATGGTGAAAGTGGATTGAAGGCCTCCCTATCATTGCATCAATCATCCTCAAGTCTAGCAAGCACAAGATATTTTTCAATTATCCTCCTTGCTTTTACAACAATATACAACCAATTGTAAATGCGTACAATGGTGGAAATTTGAAATTTTTTATTTTTCCTCAATTAACAACTTTGGCTGTGAAGCATTTTGTCATTTTTATTTGAAATGATTTGCTATGCTTGAAAATTGGAGTCTAAGAGAAACAAGTGATGCTCTCACGTACATTTATTATTTGGTGTGATAAATAAAGTTTCCACCATTAAGTCCATTTCTTATTTGTATTATAAATTATAACTTGCTTTCTCCTAAGTCCATTTCCTATACAAGAAATAATATTGCAAAAAGTTAACATATAAATCTTTCAACATGTTTATATGGTGATGGATCAAGAACGTAACAATTCATTCTGCACTATGAGGACTATATTGTGAAAATGTTAAAAGACTATTCAAGATAAATGTTTGTATGATAATGTGTCAAGTTAACTACTTCATCTACTATGAATATTATGTTTTGCAAGTATTGTGAAGATTGTGTATCCTTTGCTTAATTGATTAGTTCCAATCAAAGGATTAAATATATTTGAATCTTTTTATGAATCATTTCATGTAATACCAATTGAAAATGTGTTTTTTGCTTTAAGCTAAATTTGTTTAGCATCAATCAATTAATATTCAAGAAAAACCATGAAGGATGACAATGTTTAATGCTAGGGGTAACCAATTAATAAGTATACACATGAATAAGTCAAGCATGCACAGGTGAATAAGGGAAGCACAAGTACTCAAAAACACGCAAGCCTTGAAGTATACACATGAATACATAGTATACACAAATTAATACAAAGTATATGCATGAATACAAGGTATACACATGAAAACACGTAAGTCACAAAGTATACATTGGAATACATGTAAGTCACAAAGTATACACGTAAGTTGTAAAGTATACACTTAATTACATGTAACTCATATCTATTAAACCATGGATTTATAATGTAAATATGGACACCATCGATAAAATATATTTGTATTAACCAAATAACCATGTAGGCATACATCAATATATGTCGATATAAGTATAAAATATAGGTAAAAAATAGCCATATAGGCATACAATGTCAAATATATCCAATAAAAAATATGTACAAAAATGCCATATAGGCATACAACAAAGGGCTCTGGAATCAAAAGTCATTGCTCTCCATGCTCTCGAAATAAACTCTTTCCCTTTACTTGTCAATTGGATGGTGATATGTCTATCACTCATTTATGTTGTGGTCGAGGAGTGCTCCTTGTGATCCTCCTAAGGTTTAGTTCTTGGTCAAGTCTTATATGTTACAATAAGAAGTAAAGACATTGATATATAGAAATTACATTATAAAAAATGATATATTTTACAAAATAATCACTTACCGCCATCTGATGATTACTCTCCATGAGGAAAATATTGAAATTCCCATGCTGAGGCGTGCTAAATCCCTGTATAAACCATCCAAATAGAAATTAAACTACAAATCAATAATGGTTTGATTTTTCACTGACATCTATAAAAATGAATGTAAATTGAAATTTAGTAATTTTCCTCATACCTCCCCTATCAGAGCCATCGAGGATTCTATAGCAGATGAAACAATGATCTCCATTGCCCTCATCACATTTGGAGGTGTTTTCACTTGCAACATCTGAAAATAAAACAACAAATTATTTAATAAAAAAAACTACAATAGCGATCCATGTCATGACTTATAATGTATGAGATAATAAAAAAAAATTGATTACTTATTAAACTATATATTTCTGATTATCATGCTTACTATTTTCCCTATCCATATCTTGTTCGAAAGCACGTGTTTTTACGATTTTACCCACAGCAGCAAGCCAGTGAACCATTTGATAAAATTCTTTCATAGACATGTACAATAATTGTGGTGGCATAGAGAAGGCAGTGAACTATTTGAAAAAATACCTCAAAGAAATGGGGTCTCGTGGTGATGGAATGCCATTACAAACAAAAGCACGTAATGACATTCCATCACCATAAGACCGCATTTCTTTCAAGAGTTTTTTCAGATAGTTCACTTCCTTCTCTATGGTATTATTGCTTACTATTATGCTTTGATATAAATTTTTCCAAGCATCCATAGTTTGTTGGAAAGCACTTATTTTAGGCTTTTAGCCATAGTAGCAAGGAAGTGAGTAGTTTGATAAAATGATTTGGTACACATGTATGGAAAATGTGGTATCATAGAAAAGGTGTGAACTATTTGAAGAAATGCCTCAAAGAAATGTGGTCTCATGGTGATAAAATGGCATTCCATCACCATGAGACCGCATTTCTTTGAGGCATTTTTTCAAACTACTAACTACCTTGTCTATGCTATTTCGTACTATTATGCTTTGATAGATTTTTTCCAAGCATCCATAGTTTGTTGGAAAGCACCTTTTTTAAACTTTTAGCCATAGTAGTGAGAAATGAACTGTTTGATAAAATGCTTTGGTAGACATGTATGGAAAATGTGGTAGCATAGAAAAGGTGGTGAGCTATTTGAAAAAGTGCCTCAAAGAAATTGGGTCTCATGGTGATGGAAATCACCATGAGACCACATTTCTTTGAGGCATTTTTTCAAACAACTCATTGCCTTGTCTATGCTATTGCTTACTATGATTTTTTCATATATTCCTTCCAAGCATCCATAGCATAGATAATGCAATGAACTATTTGAAAAGATGCCTCAGTAAAAAGTGGTCTCATGGAATGCCATGACAAGAAAATGCAATTGGAAGCTACTCCTACTTATTACTTATGCTATGTGAAGTAATTACATCACTTCCTATGTTGACTTTCTAAACAACTTTATTGTAGTTAAAAATTTGTCATCTATCAACATCTAGTTATTAGTTATGGAATGTGAAGTAATGCTTTGAGTTTGAAAGATGTGCAATGCAACGTAATCAATGATACGAATATAAACTACAAAAATATATTAAGTACAATTCATTACTTAAATTCTTTATTGTATTACCTGCATGTAGGTTTGACTAAATCCACTGGCATTGGGAGGTGTTCCCATGAAACCTCCAATATTATCTTATTCAACACTTAAAATCACATATTAAAATACCATTCATCAAACAATGCTATTAACATGTAATAAATTTATAATTGTTTACTAGTTACATACCTCAACGATAGGTGTAGTGGAGAAATAATTAGGTGTGGGGTTGGTGTATCTAGTATCAACACTGTGACCCTGCAATTTTATTAAAATCATAAAACTAAATTAGTTAATCTTGCACTTCAAAATAAAAATTTAATAACTTAAATTCAATCAACATGCTAACTTTTACTTAAGTATCAATACCATAGGCCACATGCAAAATGTTATCTTCCCTTTCCATCTCCATAGCTGTAGACAGATCCTGCGTAGTAGCCTCCTAAGTTTTGATGGGGTCATATGAACAAGTCACCCTGCAAGATTGACACAAATGGGATCGAAGCCCACCACTCGAAGACTCCCCTAGATGATGCTGTAGAATAGGGATGGCATGCTAGATGACACTTTGGGTCAAAGAGTTGATGGCCTACAAAGTCTCTACGTCGGAACTCTCATTTACGATGAAAGGGATGATGATGTGCTCACGAGGTGGCCTAGCAAGAGGTCATCTCCCTTGTAGCGTAGGATCCTACTGTGTAAGGAAAGCTAAGGTGCGGAAACAACTCTCCTAATGTCAAAACCTCAGGGAAGAATGCAGAGGTGCTTTTAAATTTTTCAATTATAGTCCAATTAAGATACACTTGAAAGAAATAGCAGAAACAGAGAAAAAATCATACATAGATGAACACCAGATTTACGTGGGAAAACCCTTACGGGAGAAAAACTCACCACACCAAGAAAAGCCCCTTTGTATTATAGTAATGGAAATTACATACAAAGATCAAACTTATCTTTCTGATGTCAAATTTACAACAGCATAATCCTTGATCAACCTTGTATAGAACATTCAAGTTACAATGCTCTTAGAATTAAATTCACAAACACTGATCACACATCGAACTGTTCATCCCACTAATCATCCAACTGTTGATCGAATAGAACCTCATCTGCAATTACAGAGTATATCCATGTCGTCCCTGTCTATCGAACTTCCTCACAGGAATGGCCACAACAGACTAACTTCCAATGGTTCCCATTCAACTTCTCTGATTGGTTGAAGACACACCACATAGGATAGTCTTCCAATCGGTCAACAACGTTCAACTTGTGTTTGCATATCGGTGAGACACTAACCGTGTCTCCCCGATTCCACAAGACCCGATTGTAGTTATCGCCAAGAGTCCTCACCATCGGAAAGATGTTATACCAAGTTCACAAACTGTCGCTCAGACTTCCTCTTGTCACCAATACATCATACCGATATCCATCACATGTAGCGCTATCACCAAGATAATCACTAGTCGACGAGAGGTCATACCGTAGTTCCAAAGTCACATAGACATCAACATTCCCATCGGCGAGACTATCGCTATTCGCCAAGAGATCATACTGAAAAGAACACTCGTCGGCAAGACTTAGGCTATCACTGAGAGGTAACACCGAAGGTTCCAAGTCACCCCAAAATCACCCTTCGCCAGGAGTCATATCGACAACAGACTAGCTCATCGGTGAGACAATCACCTGTCACCAAGAGCTCTTACCGAGTGTTCAAGCCTCTCCCCGATGACTCTAAGTGTAACACTGTCAGCAAGACAAACCATCTGTCACCAAGAGTTCTTACCGAATTCACATGAAATGAAATCGTCGCCCAGAGATCTACCCGAGCGGAGAGAGACAAAAATGTCACACTGAATGAAATGTCACAGCGACAGGCTCTAGTCGGTAAGACAGAAACAAGGTCTCGGCAACCTGAAAATTCCACAAGGTTGCACAACTGCTAGTCAGCCAGACAATAAGGATGTCACACCAACTTGGCTCTTTCAGAGGTTTCATCCAGTGAGATTGAGGCACAATATTCCAACAATCTCCCACTTGACGAAGATCACACAGGCACCTCTAGAGCACAACAAAACTACTGAAATTCATGGGCACTAGGGCCCATCGAACTGGAACACCACCTGAACTTTTCTATGCTCACTGGCTTCGTCAATGCATCTACAACATTCTCCAGAGTATCCACTTTTTCTAAAGAGACCTTTCCATCCTCCACCATATCTCATACAAAATGATAATGTACATCTATATGTTTCGTCCTGGCATGGAAAGTAGGATTCTTTGCCAAACAAATAGCACTCACTGTCACAATAAATTGTTATTTTCCTACATCAAAACCAATGTTAGAACACAAACATTTTAACCAAATTGCTTCTTTATAGATGTGTGTTGCTACTTCATATTCTTCTCCTCCAGTGGACAAAGCGACTACAGCCCGCCACTTACTCATCCAACTAATTGCACCACCATTCATCATGAAAATATATCCATTGGTGGATCTTCTCTGTCAATGTCCCTACCCAATCATAATCCACATAGCCTCGAATGTTGAGAGTCCTCTATGATTCAACCAAGTTGCCATGGTAACACAATGCATATTCAAAAGTGCCCTTCAAATATCTGAATACTCTTTTCATAGCATCCCAATGTGTCCTTCTAGGATTAGCCATAAACCGACTAAGTACTCCCACTGCTTGGCAATGTATGGCCTTGTACAAACCATTGCATACATTAGACTGCCAACCGCACTAGCATAAGGTACACTGGTCATGTCCTCCATCTCAGTAGGAGATTTTGGACAATCTTCAATAGATAGCTTCATTCCCTGCAAAACTGGAACAACTAGCTGCTTACAATCATTCATGCAAAATCTCTCTAGAACAGTCTTGATATACTTACTCTGACTGAGCCAAAGTTTTCTACTATTCCCATCCCTAGTTATTTCCATTCCCAGAATATACCTTGCTGCACCAAGATCTTTCATTTTGAACTTTACAGACAAGTGAGACTTAAGATCAGAAATCATTAACTTACTATTGCCTATGAACAACATATCATCAACATAGAGAGCAATAATAAGAACTTGATCACTTTCAGCTTTGTAGTACACATAATGATCAGATTTTGATCTTACAAATCCCAATGACAAAAAAAACATGTCAAACTTCTGGTACCACATTCTAGGAGACTGCTTTAATCCATACAGAGATTTTTTTAACTTGCAAACTAGTTTTTCTTTACCTTTCTCCACAAAGTGCTCAGGTTGGGACATATAAATTTCATCTTCAAGATCACCATGAAGAAATGTTGTCTTCACATCCATCTGTTCAATCTCTAAGTCATACATTGCTGCAAGTGACAAAATAAATCTAATGGACGTCAGCTTAGCTACAGGAGAAAAAAATTCCCCATAATCAATTCCCTCTACCTAGGAATAACCCTTCGCAACCAACCTCAACTTATACTTTTCCACACTGCCATCCAGGCCTATTTTCTTTTTAAATACCCATTTTCAGCCCACAGCTTTTTTGCCTTCAGGCAAGGGCACCAAACTCCAAGTATCATTTTTTTCTAATGATGCCATTTTCTTTCACGAGTTGACCTCCTGACTTGCTAAGTCTGAGGTTGTTCTTCTTCTTTAGAACTCTTAGAACTACTTGAGCTCTCCTTAGTTTTAGGTACATTTTGAATTTTCAATTCCTCTTTATCTGGTGCCGAAGGAATTTCAACTACATCCTTTTTATTTTCTGATTTTGTCTCTGATTGCAGATTCAAGGTAGAAGGATTCAGCTCACGAAAGATAACACTTATGTTGTATAGAACCTTCTCTGTATCAAGATTCCAAAGCTTGTATCCTTTTATGCCAGCACTATAACCAATAAAAATACATTTGACAGCCTTGTTCTCCAATTTAGATCTTTTCTCATTCGACACGTGCATATGCCTCACAACCAAAGACTCAAATGTGTCTTAGAAAGGGATTCTTTCTAGACCATGCTTCCAAAGGTGTTTTCTCAACAAAAGTAGAATTAGGAGAACAATTTATCAAGTAGCATGATGTAACAACTGCCTTAGCCCAAAACTTCTCCTCCAAGCTAGCACTGCTCAGCATACTTTGTGCTCTTTCCATCACTGTCTTGTTGAACCTTTTTGCAACTCCATTTTGCTACAGAGTGTAAGGTGTAGTTTTATGTCTTTTAATCCCATGATCTTTACAGTACCTCTTGAATTCATTAGAAAAAAAATCACCGCCATTATCAGTCCTTAAACATTTTATATTTCTTCCAGTCTAATTTTCTACAAGTTTTTAAAATTCCTTAAGCCAACTGAACACTTTTGATTTAATTTTCAAAAAATAAACAAATACTCTTCTTGAATAATCATCAATAAACGATACATAGTACCTTGACTTAGACAAAGAAGGAACATTCACTGGACCAAAAACATCAGAATGTATATAATCAAGCAAACTAGAAGATTTGTGAGGACTGGAGTAAAATGAAACA
The DNA here is from genome assembly GCA_007258455.2 of Sequoia sempervirens. Taxonomy (NCBI): domain Eukaryota; kingdom Viridiplantae; phylum Streptophyta; class Pinopsida; order Cupressales; family Cupressaceae; genus Sequoia; species Sequoia sempervirens. The sequence goes on from VDFB02332611.1 coordinate 107,449, forward strand.
TGGTGTTGTTTACCATTTATACAATGTTCACAAAACTCAAATTCGAGGTTACAATCATCAAGCCCTTCAACCAGGTTTTTATTCTTCAAGGTTTTAAAACCTTTCTCTCCAATGTGGCCTAGCCTATGATGCCAGAGCATAGTCTTTTCTACTGGAAGTTTAACTTCCATAGAGTTTACACTATCAGGAATTTTTACCATCTTTTCTCCATGAGTAGCTTTTTGTGACTTTACAGAGACACTATTACATTGAACAACATGTGCATCCAGCTTATACAAGGTACCAATACGAGCACCCCTTGCTATCACCATTGAGCCTCTAGTCTTCTTGCAGCCATTTCCAGAGAACATGACTTGCACTCCAATATCATTCAGCTTACTAACAAAAAGTAAATTTCAAGCCAGACCTGGTATATACATTACATCATTGATTCCCTTCACTCTTCCATCAGGGAATTGAATTCTGACTCTTCCATAGCCAATAATTTCCAAAGATGAATCACTTGCCAAATACACCTTTCCACCATCATATTTTTCATACTTCGTGAACCAGTCTCTATGAGATGTCATGTGGAAATATGCTCTAGAATCAATCAACTATACATCATTTGATGCCTGTGTAGCCAAGGATGCAATGAAGGCGTCTGCATCACTCTAAGATGAATCATTATCAAAAGAATTCTTCTTCTTCTTCTTTTTCTCCTCTTTACAATCCTTTCAGACATGACCAGGTTGCCCACAATTCCAACACTTCACCTTGGACTTCTTGCCAGGAGACTTTGATCTCCCCTTTGATTTGGATTTGGACTTCTTGTCCTTCTTCTTGCCTTTTTCTTTTGATCTGCCTCTAACAGCAAGAGCCTCCTTCGCCATCTCAAAATATTTCCTTCTCATCTCTTCTAATAACAAAGAAGTAACATCTTCCATCTTAAAAGTGGATGTCATACTCCCAATAGCCATCACCAGGTGATCCCAAGAATCTGGCAAAAAACATAATAATAGCATACATCGATCCTCTTCATCAATATTCACACCCACAGATGTTAACTGTGCAATCAACATGTTGAATGCACTCAAATGATCAGCAACAAACCCTCCTTCCTGCATTCTCAAAGTGTATAACTTCTTCCTCAAGAACAATTTATTCACCAAGGACTTGCCCTAATAAATAGCTGCCCGTCTTTTCCACAAGGAAGATGCAGTCTTTTCTTCATGAACATTTAGAAGAATAGAGTCTACTAAACAAAGCCTTATTAGCCCCTTAGATTTTCTATTTGCAAGGTCCCAATCCTCTTGCTTCATGCCTGTAGGCTTCGTTCCAGACACAACAATCCAAAGATCATGATCAACCAACAAATCTTCCATTCTAAGTTTCCACAACTCAAAATTGCTGCCATTGAATTTCTCAATTTCAATCTTTCCTAACGTGCTTTCCATCTTAACCTGTAATTTGAATTACCAAACTTCTACAAGACTCCCACTAAACAGAATTGACAAAAAAAACTCAATGTACCCACAGGGATAACACAACTAGCTAGGCTCTAATACCACTTGTAAGGAAAGCTAAGGTGTAGAAACAACTCTCCTAATGTCAAAACCTCAGGGAAGAATGCAGGGGTGCTTTTAAATTTTTCAATTACAGTCCAATTAAGATACACTTGAAAGAAATAGCAGAAACAAAGAAACAATCATACACAGATGAACACCAAATTTACGTGGGAAAACCCTTACGGGAGAAAAACCCACCACACCAAGAAAAGCCCCTTTGTATTACGGTAATGGAAATTACATACAGAGATCAGACTTATCTTTCTGATGTCAAATTTACAATAGCATAATCCTTGATCAACCTTGTACAAAACATTCAAGTTACAATGCTCTCAGAATTGAATTCACAAACACTAATCACACATCAAACTGTTCATCCCACTGATCGTCCAACTGTTGATCGAACAGAACCTCATATGCAATTACAGAGTATATCCATGTCATCCCTATTTGTCAAACTTCCTCACAGAAACGAACACAACAGACTAACTTCCAATGGTTCCCATTCGGCTTCTTTGATTGGTCAAAGAAACACCACATAGGATAATCTTCCAATCAGTCAACAACGTTCAACCTGTGTTTGCATGTCGGTGAGACACTAACCGTGTCTCCCCGATGCCACAAGACCTGATTGTAGTTATCACCAAGATTCCTCAGCATTAGCAAGATGTTATACCGAGTTCAAAAACTGTCGCTTGGACTTCCCCTTGTCGCCAAGACATCATACCAATATCCATCACATGTAGCGCTATCACAAATACAATCTCTAGTCAGCGAAAGGTCATACTGTAGTTCCAAAGTCACATAGACATCAGCATTCCCATTAGCGAGACTATCGCTATTCGCAAAGAGATCATACCGAGCCCTTCAAGTCATACCAAAAAGAACACTCGTCGGCAAGACTTAGGCTATCGCTGAGAGATAACACCGAAGGTTCCAAGTCACCCCGAAACCACCCTTCGCCAGGAGTCATATCGACAATAGACTAGCTCATCAACGAGACAATCACCCATTGCCAAGAGCTCTTACCGAGTGTTCAAGCATCTCCTCGATGAATCCGAGTGTAACACTGTCAGAAAGACAAACCATTTGTTGCCAAGAGTTCTTACCGAAGTCACATGAAACCAAATCGTCAGCCAAAGATCTCCCCGAGCGGAGAGAGAAAAAAATGTCACATCGAACGAAATGTCACAGCGACAGGTTTCAGTCAGTAAGATAGAAACAAGGTCTCGGCGACCTGAAAATTCCACAAGGTTGTACAACTACTAGTTTGCCAGATAATAAGGATGTCACACTGACTTGGCTCTTTTAGAGGTTTTAGCCTATGAGATTGAGGCACAATATTCCAACATACTGTGCACTGAGTCTATCTTGAGCCAACCCCGCACCTCTCCCTTGGAAGTCCCTCATATCAAAATAATTTTGGATTTTATTCAAGATGAACTCATAATATAGTTTCCTAAGGAAATATTGCGAAACTTCTCAATTGTTGCATGGTGGGTCATCAAAAACCGTGTACCACCTATCCTAAAAAAATGACCTAATCTCTTGGTGGTGGCACCAATGAATAGGAAACCTCTTCGCATTGAGGGAGAGATTTTCATTTTCCGATGGGTCAGTGAATAATGCGGACAAATAACCTTTTGTAATTTTTAAATCTTTTACATCTTTATATGATAATTTATCTTGGTAATAAGCCCTAGCCACCTACCTCCTATCCTGTAAACTAGTTAATTGTTTGCTAATTGAATCTACATGTTTTAACATTTCTCTCAATGAAGTTCCTAGGGTCATTCTTTCCATGGTTGAACTATTTGGATGGTTCAACCTCCTCATTAAATCCTCAATTTTTTTTTTATTCTTCTCAGTTTAGCTCATTAAGTTTTGTTGAGTGCTAGGGGGATGTTGAGGGGTTGGTGGAGGAGATTGAGGTTGTGGTTGATTAACTTGAGCATTTTTTTGTTGTTGTTGTTGTGCTTGTTCATAATTTCTTTCCTCTTTTTGTTATTGTGCTTCTTGAGGATTTTGAGGAGGTTTTGCAAGTTGATTAACATCTCCTACAAATTCAAAAAATAAATATAAAAAACAACCTAAAACTAACAAATTCAAAACAAAAAAAACAATCCTTACCTCTCACACCTCCCTGTCGACGTGGTAGAATCCTTGTGATGAAACAACAACCGTTGATGAAGAATTTTTCAAAATACCTCCTACTAAGACACGAGCACAGAAAATGGGGGTTTATGCCACGAGCAAGAGAAAAAACATTCGAATGTAAGAATGATTTTTTTTTTTGCTATTAATAGGTCATAACGCAAGCATGTTATAACACACTCACATTATGGGATCGTTGTGGCCGAGCCTCAAGCTTGGCATAACAAGCCATAACGTGAGTGCGTTATAATGTGCTCACGTTATAATGCACTTGTGTTATGAGTTTTAAAAAAAATTTAAAAAAGTTGGCCACAAATTGGCTACCCATCTTCATGCACCCGCCCCAGAGATAAAATTTACTTCTAAGCTCAGGTCTAAGGGGTACTGAGCTATATAACTAATCATAAAACTAGAAACTGAAATGAACACAAGGATGCTTGGAGAAAGCTTACCTTTTCCTAGACATTTGAATCTTCACTCCAAGCTCCTTTTCATGACCCACGGGCCTAGACCCTCTTCAGAGCACACATACGCATCATTGAGTGCTTTCTTGAGAGCTACTACTACTTCTAGGAGGACCTCAGTCCAACATGGATTTGCTTATGAGAGCACTTCTTATCAAAGATGAGGAGATATCAAAGGTGGAGCAAATAAAAGGAAAGATTGAGTGATATCTTCCATCCCCCAAATGAGAGCCAAAAAGGGGTTTTTAATGCTTGCAAGGGTAGAAAAGAGCCATTACTTTTGGAATGTAACCACTAGGACACATGTCTCAAGGGTTAGTATTCCAGATTCCACATTTCAAACTCAGGAAACCGCCAGGATGCTAGTGTGTTGCGCAGACGTATGCGCATCGTGTGTTCGTCCAAAGCCTAGATTCTTGGGAAATGTGTCACTAGGCTTCTGTCGCTCAGCCACAAGTTCGCATGGAGTCGAAATTGAGATATTCTAACCCATGGGATTTTTTCATTAATGTTTCAAGGTGTCATAAATGCTAGGCAAAAATGCCAAAATGTGGAATTGCCCCTAGGTGCAATTTTGCGATATTACATTTTCCCCCACTTTATTGGGCTCAATTTTGAAAAAAATCAACTTGACTAAAGTAGAAAAGAAAAAATTTCATCCAAATTTTGAATTTTACAGATTTGCATGCTAATAGAGAGAGACCATAGCATCCACCGAAGTCGAGCTAACCAGTACTAAAGGAGCCCTCACCATCTGAGCTCAACAAACAATATCAAAAAAGTCATGAAAATTTGTTCAAAGCGTTAACTTTCAAAACTCAAATTTTGGGTTAGCTTCGAAAAATCAGAAGAAAGCTACGAGAGAGAGAGGAATGATCAAGGAAAAAAGTCATCAATTCGGAAGAGAAATATGATCAAGAGAAGACCTTATGCCCCCTCCTGAGTTTTCCCCCAGCTTGGTGGGGAAAATTCAGAAGAAACCGGGGAGCCACAAGGTCTAGGGAAAATGGGCCCTGGGGGGGCCTATATATACCTAGGTGGGCCCCTAGAAGGGTCATTTTCACTATTCATTGTGAGAAAATTGTTGAATTTTGTGAGAGAAAAGTCAACAAAATGTCGAGCAGGAGGGATTACGAGGTGCCGAGGTTGGAGCAGCTATGCCAGGACATCACCAAGGTCCATGAGGTGGACTAGGTAGGTCTCTACACCCCATTTTTCATGTTTTTTAGCTCATTTTTAGCATGTTTTTAATTGGCAAGGTGCACATGCATCTTTTTTATGCACCTGTGTCCAACATTTGCACTGTCATCTGGCATAATCACTCAGGTCTTGACTCTGCATTTTCATCTTCGAGGCGACCATGGTGGTTAGGGACGCATGCACAGTGTGCGGACATCTGTGCTGTGCACATAGGTCTTAGTGATTTTTTTTTCATTTAAAATTTTGATGTTCTGACTCAAATTATTTTTACTTCTTACAAGAGTACCTAGAGATTTAGGAGCATCTAGGAGGGCGAGCATTTTGACTCGTTTGTGAGCACAAGGACCATTTATCAGAGGAAGAGGTCACACATCTAGAGCGGGTCGATCTCTAGCACATGTTTACCATGCCAAAGATGAGGTACCATGAGAGGATGTTGATAGCCCTTATGGAACAGTGGGATGCCACCACGTCATCTTTCCAGCTACCTTGTGGAGAGATGACCATCACACTTGAGGACATCTATCGAATCCTTGGGCTACCCATCCACAGACGATGAGTGGCTCTCGATGATACTCGATCGGTGCGAGAGTGGACAAAGGGTTTCCTCTACTGCACAGGGAGGACCAACAATGGGGACAACATGGGTCATATTTATATGCACTGGTATGACCATGCAAGGACCACTACATCATTACTTCGCTGAGTCATGGGCATGATCGTTGCCTTCCAGATCATGATTGATGGGTGAGGCTCACACCTGCATAGGGCCCTCATCCACACTATTCAAGAGATGGTAGAGCATATGACTGTTTTTTCCTAGGGGTGCAGCATGCTAACGAACCTCTACTAGGAGCTAGGCTGGTATGTGCATTATGAGTATCGTAGCCTTATAGCTTGCACACTTTTGTAGATGTGGGTATTTTCCCACATCATGTGCACCTGGCCAGTCGATTTTCCCCAACGATGGTCATAACATATTCCCATGGCCCATTGGTATGACATGATAGGCCAATGAAGATTTAGTGACTTACAATTTTGGCGCTTATAGTTCGATACTCTCATTGTGGATGGGGTTCGGTGGAGACCCTACCAATTTTTTAGATGGGTGGATGACAACAGGTACTTGAGGAACCTACAATGGGACTGTGTTTTGATCGGTCGGAGAAATAGTACCCTACTATTGCAGTCAGGTCATGTAGTAGCATGGCCGACCTTAGACTAGTCCAGCAGACGTGCCAACCTATACTAGGGCCCATAGAATTGTAGTGAGGGTTGGGGATTGCCTTCACCCCATTATTATTGATATTGTCCTCTCAGATGATGATGAGCCCAATTATGATAAGCCCCTTATAGTGATGGCATATAATGTCAAGGTAGCGATTAATTTTTCACGGTGGTTGGAGAGGCATTGTCTTGCTCCTTTGTTCGGCGAGGGTGCCCCAAGAGGGGATCCTGGTCCATAGGGGGACTTACCACCCCAGCCCCCACAAGACAGGCAAAGAGGTTGGCAGCAGGTCAGTGATGAGGCACTACAAGAGGAGGAGGAGGCACAACCGAGGCCAAGGTAGCAGAGGAGGTCGGATCCCCCACCAGCTACCCCTGTCTCTTCGGCACCACCAACTTCCATTGTAGTTGCGGCGATGTTAGTGTCACCAAGAGCGACGGCCAATGCCGATGGCACGGGTCCTAGCACCGACCCTGATCTTGACCCGACATGGCAGGTAGGGGACCTAGGTATATGGGACATGATTATGTTTCTATACTTTCAATTTTTTGTTTATGATATAAGTATATATATACCATGTGATACTAATACCTCTTTCCTTCTCTGTGGTTGCATAGGATGCACAGGGATGGAGTGGGCTTATGGCTCAGTGTATTTTCAGAGGTTACCCTTGACATGTTGATCTGGGGATCGGTCCTTGAGGCTTACTGACCTGCATCTGCGGGATGACATGCCCCTAGCTTCAAGCCAGTTGTGCGGCTAAGTACCGCTTACGGGTATGTGCATGATCATGATGGGCCAAAAAGTGGTGATATGATGTGTATGTGTAGGGTATGTGGTTGACGAATTTTGTTTTACCCAAAATTGATGAAATTAAAATGGTTTTTAAAGAAGATTCTTAACTTTCTACCAATATAAATTATGCTTTACTTTGAATTTAATAATTAATTATTATTCATTTTCTATTTGAATTATGACTAAAGTCCTGATTGATAGGTTGATTGAAAAAAATCTATAGCTTTCAAACGGTATCATATTTTTTGAATCCAAAACATGCATCACATTCTATGCTTCACATACTATAAGATTAAAAAAAGAAAAAATGAATTTCATGAAGTTTTGACCAAGTTAAGGTGGTCGACATACGAGTTTTTATATTTTTTAAAAGTTGTAATAAAAAATTCATAATTAATTATTTACTTGGAAAAAAATTATAAAAAAATATGCATCACATCGGGACATGATTCCTCCACTTATATCTAACATTTTATAAAAAAATATTATCATTTTATTGTGGTTAGGGTGGTCAGACAGACACCTACTTATTTTTTCCCTAAAATTTAAGTACTATTGCATTGAAATTTCAAATTTTCACCAGATAGATCTTTTTTAAAAATAAACCTAGTAGTTTAGAAACTACAATCAATTTTCTACAGATCCCATTCTTACATATTTTGGAAATAATATAGATAACTTATTCAAATTTTTACTTCAAGTTACCTAACTCTAATTTTTCTGAATTTTTTACCACTTAAGGGCCTATTTTTTCCATGATGATGCTGCACATACCCTTACGAGGAGTGAGGCATGGAGATTTTCTAGCTTATTATAGAGCTTATGACTATTCAAGGACAACGTGATCAGCTATCGGGGGAGCTACAGATGGTGCTCACCAAGCGAGACACGGTAGTGAGGAGGGCTAATGCTATCGAGCAGGCCCGTGACGTTCTCCAGAGTTGTCTCGATGACCTTGATGGGTAGCCAACAACTGTGATCTTCGAAGATGTTCAGTGATTGTGGGATGAGTTGAGGCAAGTAGAGCTGACCATCTCTTCTTTATAGGGAGAGATCAGAGGGATGCTGGAAGCTTTGTCGATATCATGCTCATACTATTCACGCTCCATGACCACTGTTCAACCCCTCTCGAGGGTTCCAGAGCATCTGCCAGAGCCGGAGGTCCCTGGGAGCCATGCACCGTAGTGATTAGAGGCTCATCATTAGTTTTTTATATCATTTTTGGAGCGAGATACATATAAATTTATATATACTTGTAGATCTTTTGTATAGACTTATATTCAACAACCACTCATTTTTTATAGTAGTGGCCCAATACATGCACATGAGATTATATATATATATATTACATTGATTTTGATTTCATGGAATTATTCATTTGGATATGTAAGTTCTTTATTTTTAATGTATATTTATGCTATGGATGTTATATGCTCATATGGATGTATATTAACATTAGATGCTAGCATGATTTAATAAATACACATGGTTGTATGCTAATTAAATACAATGATGATCTAATATCCTTAAAAGATGTAATGTGATGCATGGTCACACATACACGCGTGGTCATATCATAAGACAAAGGTTTTCATAATGTGTTAGTGAATAATGTCAACATATGTAGTACTACTGCCCTTCTATAGAGAGAACACCACACAGATGACACATAGAACACTACGTGTATTATCAACAAAGATGTGTTGCATTAACGAGCTCTTTTAAAGGTGTTCCATCCATAGATGATAATCCATAGGCACCCGAACCATATATAGAGATCACAATGTAGGGGCCTAACCAATTGGGACTGAACTTTCCTCTCTAATCAGGCGACACATTTACATTTCTCTAGTTCTCATAGAGAAACAAATCTCCGATTTTAAAATTACTAGGAAGCACACTCTGATTATATTGTCTAGATAACCACCGTTGATAAAATTTAATATTTTTGAGGGCCCATAATCAGTGCTCATTGAGCATCTCCAGCTGATGCAAATAGTTAACTCGGTAGGTTTCATTGTCAATTAACCCTTTAAGGGAAACCTGTAAAGATGAAATCTCCAACTCTAAAGGCATAATAGCTTTGGCATCATACACGAGGTTGTAAGGCATTGTTCTTGTAGCCGTACAAACACTTGTGCGATAGGCCCACAAAGCGTATATTAATTGAATATGCCAATCCTTACCATGCTTATTAACTGTTCTATGGAGAATAAGCTCAAGAGTTTTGTTAGATGCTTCTGCTTGGCCATTAGATTGTTGATAGTACAGTGTGGAAAACCTATGTTGAATATGGAATTTCTCAAGGAACTGCTTCACTTCCATGTTCTTGAATGGTGTACCATTGTCAGAAACAAGTGTACCAGGCAATCCAAACTGAGAAATGATGCTTTTAATGGGGAAACTATTGATAGCTTCAACATTCATGGATCAGAGTGGGATAACTTCGACCCATTTCATGAAGTAATCTATAGTGGTAATGATAAAGATGTCCCTTGGAAGAAGGAGGTGATATTTTTCCAATAATATCCAACCCCCATTTTGCGAACGGGCAAGGAGAAGTTTTATTTTTTAATTCTTGGGTAGGTGCATGAATAAGACAACTATGTTGTTGACATTGAAGGCATTTCTTAACAAAATAAAAGGAATCTTGTTCCATCATTTGCCAATAATAACCCATGTGTAGTAGTCTTCTTTCCAAGGATCTACCACCAATGTGTCCACCTCCAGAGCCCAAATGGGCTTCCTTAAGGGCAAGGGGTATTTTCGATTTAGTGAGACACCCGAGAAGTAAGAAATTATAGGATTTCCTATAGAGGACATCAGATAGAATAACATAACATGTTGAAAGCTTTCTTAAACGAGTGTGATTGTTCTTTGTTGAATCATCGGGAAAGTTTCCAGTATTTAGCTAGTTATAAATATTCGAAAACTATTCCCCAGAGTCCACATGGGAACACATAAGGGACTTAGCTTCGGGTTGGTCAGGAACTGTAGGGGTTTGTAGGACCTGAACCATGAAGTGGTATTCTTTCATATATTCTTCTAAAGGTACCAAGGAAGCAGCGCTTTCCATGGCATTAGTATGTCTATTTTCTCTCCTAGGGACACTATCTATTGAGAAAGAGGAGAAATGTTTAAGCAAGGATAGGGAAAGGTATCGATATCAGGATAACTTACTTTGCTTGGCTTGATAGATTCTCGTTATTTGGTTCACAATAAGTTCATAATCACCTAGAATATGAAGACATTTGATTCTTAGTGCAATCGTGGCATGTAAGACAACAATAAGGGCTTGATAATCAATGATGTTATTGGTACAAGGAGATTCTAGCCGAAAGGATAAAGGAACCGGTTTACCTTCAGGGGATATTAGAACCACACTAGCTCCAGAACCAATTTGACACATCGATCCATTTTTCCATTTAAGTTTATGATTAATTACAAAAATATTTTCATCAGGAAACAAATCCAACCCTAGAAAGGATCAAGATGAGGAAGCATCTACCAGCTGATCCACAATGGCTTGGCCCTTTAGTGATTTATGAGTAACGAACTTTATGTCAAACTCAGAAAGCAACATAACCCATTTCGCTAATCTCCTAGCTAGGTTAGCGCTAGAGAATAGATGCTTTAAGAGATCCATTTTTACTATGACATGTGTTTCAGCATGGAGAATATTATGTCTCAAATTTTGACATGTAGCAAAGACGAGAGAAAGGAATTGCTTCTCAATGGAGGAATAACAGGTTTCATAGTCAACTAGAAAACACATAATGTAATAGACCACTCTCCCCTTCCCTGTGTAATCATATTGAGCCAAAAGAGCTGCCAAAGCATATGGTGACATGGAAAGGTAAAGAAAAAAGGGTTTGTCTTGCATAGCCGACATCAATACAGGAGGAGTGGCCAAATAGGTTTTGATTGATTCAAAGGATTTTTGGCACTCTTCATCCCATATGAAGCGAACATCCTTTTTTAATAGATGAGTGAAAGGAAGGGTACGATCAGCCAATTGAGATATAAATCTTTGAATTGCCTAAATTTTCCCTTGTAAACTTTGCAACTCAGTGATATTCCTTGGTGGAGGCATGTTAACAATGGCATCAATCTTATTTGTATCAACCTCAATCCCACGGTGAGAAACTATAAACCCCAAAAGCTTGTCGACGTCAATGCAAAAGATGTACTTATGGGGATTTAGTTTCATCTTATAGAGTTGAAGCCTTTCAAAGATAAGACAAAGGTTTTTCACATGATCTTGATGGTTTATCAATGTCTCCAATATATCATCAACATAATCGTTTAAGATCTTATGGATAAAATCATGAAATATTAGGGTCATCGCCCATTGGTAAGTAGCTCCCATGTTCTTTAATCCAAAAGGAATGACCACATAACATAAAGTACCCCACGGGGTAGCGAAGGTTGTCTTGTATTGATCACTTAGGTTAATATGGATTTGATTGTAACCCAAGAAGCCATCCATGAAAGATAGTAATGCATGGCCTACGGTCGAGTCAACAATCATATCTATATTATGCAATGAAAAATCATCCTTAAGGGAAGCCTTATTAAGATCACGAAATTCGATACATATACAAATACAACCATCAGGATTACTAACGTAAACTATATTCGAGATCTAGGGGGAATAGTCAATCGAACGGATAAAGCTTGCTTTCAATAATTTCTCTATCTTGGTCTTGACCATCAGTGCCACCCTGGGATTGATCTTTCAGATTTTCTGCTTAACTGGCTTGCAATTAGGACATAGGACAATATTGTGAACCAATATAGACTCATCAATATTGGTCATATTCTCATATGTCCAAGTGAAGATATCAAGATGATAATGCAAGAGATCGTAGTGTTCGCCTACTTCTTCCAAAGAGAGACACTTCCTAATCTTGATCACTTTTTCTGAGGATTTACGATTCATAGAAATTTCAGCAGTATCTCCTTTAATAAGGGAACTATAGTCTTCAGGATGAGATATCATGATGTCATCACCAACATTAGATAGAGGGTATTCCTCGTCGATACTAAAAAAAACTCTCCAAATCCAAAGAGATCGATACTGTGCAAAATATTTTCATCAGGAAACAAATCCAACCCTAGAAATGGCTCTTGTGATGATAAGGAGTCATTGAGGAATAAACACCTATAAATTCCTCTAACACTTCATCCAAAGAGAAGAAATCTAGAGGTACCTTCTTAGCCTTCCCCCTTTCCTCTATTAACTCAAGATGGACCAGGCTCAGCGGCTTGACTAAAATCATATTAACACTCCACCAAGGCTTTTTCTTGGACTGTTCTATAGAGCATCCCAAACCTAGATAGTGTTGTCATAGCTTGAACTAGATAGGGCTCTAAATTCCTTGCTCGATGCACCCTAGGCCTTTCTATCTATAGCCATATCAAGAAGTGAGCTCATATCCTAACCCGTAACAAGTTTTCAAAACTTCAGGAGGTGGTGGCTCCACGTAGAGCGTTTCATTCCACCAATGGATGTTGAACGTTTCTACGAGGATACTCCTACCTTCTTTACCAAGCTCTTAAATGTTAATCTCTTTTGCAAAAGCAGGATTATTCTCCTTAGCACAGGAAGGAGTGATCTCCTCCACAGGATCACACTTCTCCTCCTCTACGGGAGTATCATCCACTTTTGTATCAAGGGTACTTGGGAGGTCTATGGAAGAGGGGTTTTCCTTGTATTTTGTAACAAAGAATTCAGAGAAATTCAAGGAGCCCCAATCATCACCAAGGAAAGCGTTTGTTTGAGAAATAGATGAGGGAGACTCAGGGTCTTCTACTTTAGGTGATTCTTCATTTCCGACACTCACTCTAGGAACAACTTCCACAAAGGGTATCGATGAAGAACATGCCATAACATCAGTGGTCAAAGATGGAATACAATTCTTGAGAGTAGATACAACTGAAGCACGATCGACAACGACCAACTCACAAAGGTGAACAACTTCTGGGTCTGCTTTAACTGTAACTACTTGATTATTTACAACGAACTTCAAAGAACGGTGTAAAGTAGAAATCACCACATCCATAGCATGGATCCAAGGTCTCCCTAAGAGGAGGTTATACGGTAATATGGGCCAAGAATCACATAAACCAATGTGGGTAAGGTAATGGGACCTAGCTATAGAGGTAGTAGTATCATACCTAGAGCTTCGCAGTCGGCGTTATCGAATCCATGAATGTACAAGGAGGAAGCCACTAAAGAAGATGAATCAATCTTAATTTTAGGTAATAGGTCTATACCACAAACATTAAGAGTTGAACCGGTGTCAATGAGGGTATGCCTAATACTGATATTGTTAACATTAATTATAATCATCCAAGGCTTTGCTTGCTTCTACACATCCGGAAGCAGGAGTTCTTGTAGGTGGAAGATGATATTCGGTGAATCTGCACAAATATGAGCCAACGACACATTAACATCCATGGGTCTAGCGGAGGTAGGAAAGAGAATATTTTGTAAATCTTCCTGAAGCATCTCCTGATAAATTGAAGCGGTCTGCCAATCAAGTGCCAAAGCAAGATCTTAGCTGGATTAACGCGAAGCTGCTCGACAAGATCATAATTTCTTGGTGCTTTAATCGCGGGTTTAGGTGCTGAAGGAAGGCTTGGTTGACAAGGTGGTAAAGAAGTAGGAACAAACGGTTGTGATGTATGAATAGAAGGTTGTTGATTTAGGTTTTTTTTATTTCTCCTTATAGGATATGTGTGCCCGACAACATTATAAGATGTAGAGTCCATAGCTTTCACAAAATTTGAGTATAAGTTTGATGAATTGCTATGATATGAAATCCCATAGACAAAAGAGTTGGTTGGGGTCACGTAAATGATGAGTTTCTTAGGGCTTGGAGGAGCCATAGAGAATACCACCACATTTACTGACTCCTTAGCCTGTCGAGAGGATACTTGTTCGGGAGGTTTGTGGATAGGGGAGAGCACTTCTAAAAATTCATCTAGAATGTCTTCTAATATATTGAAATCTTCCTTAGAAAAGTCACTATTATGAACGTGCAACATCGTGAAGAAAGATCCAACGTTCATGTCGGGTTCACCAAAATGTGATATAGGAGGGATTCAATGCACATAGGTCTCTCCTTTCTCAAGAGATCACCAGGGAACGAACTACCCTTATACACCTCAGAATAATAGATTAGCAGAACAATAAAGAACTAAGATTCCATTATACTTTGGGAAAAACTACTAGAGACCCTGAGAGAGAAAAAAAAGGAGATTTATGTCTTAGAAGAGGGAGCTCTCATCCAAAGGACGTTAGTGCAGTTTCAGAACTCCAACACGATGTGTTGTGTCCTAAGCAACAAAGAACTCAGGAACTCAAATGAATAGAGATAAACTTTACTTCTAAGATCAAGTCTAAGGCATACTGAGCTATATAACTAATTAGAAAACTAGAAATTGAAATGAACAAAAGGATGCTTGGAGAAAGATTACCTTTTCCTGGATGTTTGAATCTTCACTCCAAGCTCCCTTTTGTGACCCATGGGCCTAGACCCTCTCCAGAATACATATATGCACTATTGAGTGCTTGCTTGAGAGTTGTTGCTGCTACTAGGAGGACCTCAGTCCGACATGGCTTCGTTTGTGAGAGAACTGCTTATCAAAGATGAGGAGATCTCAAAGTTGGAGAAAATAACAAGAAATCTTGAGTGATGTCTTCCAACCCCCAAATGAGATCCAAAAAGGGGTTTTTAATGCTTCCAAGGGCAGCAAAGAGCCATTACTTTTGGAATGTAACCACTAGGACACATGTCTCAATGGTTAGTATTCCAGATTCCATGTTTCGAACTCGAGAATCTCCCATGATGCTAGAGCGTTGAGAAGATGTCTGCACGCCGTGTGTTTGTCCAAAGCCTAGATTCTCAGGAAACATGTCACTAGGCTTCTGTCGCTCATCCACAAGTATGCATGGAGTCAAAATCATGAAATTTTGACCCATGGGATTTTTTCATTAATGTTTCAAGGTGTCATAAATGCTAGGAAAAAATGCCAGAATGTGGAATTGCCCCTAGGTGCAATTTTGAGATATTACAGTTATCATCTCAGAGTTGCCTGACATTACCATTACACCATAGTTTCTTGGATAAGTACAATTGGTAGAAGGATTATAACATTCATCTATGAGAATGAAGATAAATATCCAAGCTTAGATTAGTTCTCAAACAAAAATTTAGTATTAATCTTATAGTTTTTCATTAGCATTGAAAGGATAGCAACAATCAAAGAGACACAAAGAAATAGAAAAATGTCTTATGAGAACTTCATAAGCAAAAGGGTGATTACATGCCACAAGCTTTGTGTGAGACATACTTCTAATCTATATTGCAAGATATGGCTTGTTGAAACCCATTTCCTAGGAAAGTAACATTTCTTTAGCCATTTTTGGACTATAATAAATATCTATCCAAATTACTAGAAAAAACATTAACAAGGTTAAAAAACTATTTATGTCCATTTACTAGTAACTATTTCAATCTCTATGGTATGTCCATGATTATTTTATCTTTTTAAATGTATCATCTCAAAATTTGTTTTAATGTGGAATTTTATTCATTGATACTCCTACTAAGATGCTTCGTAGTTTAAAGTTTTTCTATTGTATATTTTAAAATTTTATACACCAAAGGAAGGTTGTCATCTAGTGAAACTAAAAGTATGCAATAATTAAGGTTATTCTTGTGGATTATTGGTGTTGAAACATAAGAGGCATATGATAAAACTTTAACTATAATATGTAAATTACACATTACTAAACACAAAAATTAGTTGATAAATTTAATGGAGAAATTACCTGTCACATCCATGTCTATGACCGTATCTTGTGGGCATCACATAGTTAGATAAATCAATAAATTGAGGGAAAATTTCAATTTAATATAACACTAGGGGGACCAACGTGAATTTTCTATGGAGCATACAAAACAGACATTTGACCGTGTTTACTAATTAATTAAAAATAAAAGCATAGTGCATTCTTTATTTTTAATTAATTAATAAACATGGTCAAATGGTCATTTTGTAGGTTGGTTAGACATTTCCAATCATGGCACCCCTATTCTTCCCCATATTTTTCATCTGATTTTGCATGTGAATGGAGAAATTCTACTCAAGTCGTGGGAAGAATGGCATGTACAAAAATATTGACCTGCAATCCATGATAAAGGCAAAAGTTTGGGCAGATTGAGGGCACACTTTTTGTGAGGATGGGGGTAGCAATGGCTTGGTTGGGAGAATGGAGGAAAATGCTTGAGAAAGAAGAATCGTGAAGGGAGATAACACACAGAGGAAGAGGGACTTGCAACCCACCATAAAATCATGATTTTAGGTAAATTGGAGAGGTATTATTTCCCTCTCAAGACGTCAGCAACCATGGTTTTGTGGAGAAAAATGTGAGAGAGTGTAAAGTAAGGAATGGGGAGAGAGAACAGAGAGAAATTTGTAGTTGTAAATGAAGGAGGAATCACATGGGTATGGAGGAATTTCGTGAGGAAGGAAGCTAAAGTCCACAATATTTGACAACATCCTCTTTACCTATGATAAAATGGGAGCTTTCAAATGGGCCAAGGATGTCCTGTAGATCATAAATGGTGGAAGATATTTTTCAGAGAGGGCATATAGGTGGGAGAAAGAATAGAGAATCAGGAGACTGATGACATGTAGGATGAAAGAGAAGAGGTTGGATAGGATTGGAGGGGGTTGATCTAGAGCATGGCTCAACTATTGGAAGGTGTCTGAGTATTGAGCTTGGTCTCATAGAATGGAAACGATTGCAGGTTATGCACAAAATATATTTATGGAAAAAGACTTCAGAAACTTCCAAAGAAATGCAACTAATAGGCGTAACAAATTCCACCATTGTTCTCAACATTCCCCATGCCTGTGCAAAAATGAGAGCTTGAACAGGTTATTAATACCCCATCAGTGGTAAGGAGAGAGGAATAATATTAGTTAAGGGGGGCAATGAAATCCCCCAAAGAAAGGTGGTTTTATGAGAATGCAGAGAAATCACATGGAGAGGTGAAATGAAGAAGTCGAACACAAATGAAGGCTTAGAGTTGCATCGATTGATTAGACTCTTATGCCGGGATCCCAGATTCTTAGATAAAGATGAAGCCCAAAAAGTATGTGAGTAAAAAGAAAAACATTACTATTAACTTTCTTGTGGCCTAATAACAAAGTATTATAAATTTATATAGGTAGTGTTTTTGGAATAGTAGTTTGTTTGTGCTTGCATATTATTTTATAAAAACCATTAGTTTTATTGACAATAGGGATCTCTTTTGTTGAATTCTTTATAAGCATAAATGGTTGTGTTATGTTAGGGAAAAAAAACTAAAATATATCATGGAGACAATTTAAACTTTAAGATACAATTAGGTACATTTTGACTATAAAACGATATTATTATAGGGTACAATCTTATTTAGATAATATGTATCTATATACGCTCGATTCCATAGGAAACATAAACTTAAATGAAATGGGGAATAAATATCATTGTATATTTGTCAAGTTGATAAAATAGAGGCCAAGTGGAACTACACTTAGATATTAGCTAATGCTTTAAGAAAGTTCATAATCATTGTGGAGATGTTTTCATAAATATTATCCTATGGTTTGATGTGACAAGATTTACTTTATATCGATTAGGATGTTATGTATAATTTATGTACATGGGATTTGTTCCAAAAAATTATCCTTATAAGATATTGTTTCTTAAAGGTGAGTTGGTTAAGATGGATAATGCACTATAGTTTACATTATATATAATTTATCTTGAAGACAATAGTTTTAAAGACTATGGAAAAGAGTCCTAGATCAAATACTTAGCTGCAAGATAACCTTATAATATAATCCAAGAATATAATACACTTGATACATGATTTGGCATTCAATCGCTTAATAATATGGGTGATAAGGACTTCATTAATAAAAGTAAAACTATATGTGTACCAAATCTTATATGATTAAATAGGATGAAACTATCATTTACTTCAATGATATATGGAATAATGTTTGTTAAATTAGCCTAAGGTTAGTGGATGAGATTTAAACCTAAGTTTCTTGTATTGGGTAAATATATCAAAGAACATATTAGGATATGGTCGACATCATAGCATATTGGTATACACAATTATAAGTAGTATTTAGCTATAAATGAAAATTGCTAATATTACCTAGTCCATAAACTAAACTATTATAAGAATGTGGAATATGCTTGGATGGTTAAGTTGGTAGTTGTGCATTGTTATAAAAAAAATGTGTTTGAGATGGGGATTTTGCATAACCTTACATGCAGGAAGGCCATGCCATAAAATTTATTAAAATTATCAAAATAATCTCCACTTTTTGATAATAAAAAATAAGACAAAAAAACACATAGGGCATTCCTCTATTACAAATATATGATTCCTATATTGCCACTCTAAATTAATGCCGTCAACATTTGGAGAGGCATCTTGAACTCAATTTGTAAGCACACTTGTAAATTCCTACCATTAAATAAGAGACATAATGCATATACTACAGTTTTGAAATAAAGATCAACACATCATTTTCCCATGATCTAAACATAAATAACTATAGAAATATATGTTCTTATAAGTACTTCAATATTGCACTACTCTCAAAATAATGAATCATGTAAGTGTGCAAGGTGACATAGAGGAAAAAAGATAAGACTAATTTCCACTTGCTAGAGTCTCAATCTTTGATTGAAAATGTTTGAACATGTGCAACATGTAGATTTAGAAGTCTAATCAAAGAACTAACCTTTGCATCATTTTCCCAAAACTACTTTAATCAAATGGTTTCCTTAGGAGACAACTGAAAATAATAGAAGATAAATGATTTGTAGCAAAAATTCATCCTTTAAAAATATTTTAATCATGTAGTTCAAAAATATCCATTCATTTTGAAGACATGATTTCCTTATTTGTTTCATATGCTTGCATTATGTAAGCCTTTTGACATTCACCCACTTCCTTTCAAGAAAAACTGTTTTACCTCTGAATGATCAAAGTTTCTTATGTAAAACATGAGACTTGTTGATGATGCAATGCTTGCATAAACCAAATCTCATTTACCAACATTCAAAAAGCACATCATATATATTCACAACAATAAAATATGATCCATCTATTAAAAATAATTTTCAACATTATATTCCTTACAATACCCAAGAATGACCTATGAACACAAAAAAAATAGAAAATGAGAGAAAGAGAGAAAAATCTAAATCAATATTCTAAGTTAAATATTTTGAAAAAACTTGAAATAATGCACACAAAAGTTTGAACATTTTACCAAAAACTAGTTTGCAAAAATATATATATTGGCTCATAAGTGAAGCATTCATGTCAACCAAGTCATAGGAAAGTGATTCACACACAAACTCTCTTTAAATGTTCACAACATCACAAACTATCTCTTTGAATTTTTCTTCACTAAGTATTTTCCTCAACAAACCATATACAAGAAGAAAATGAGAGAATTTCCTTAGAAGTACTCCACTATACTTACTAAATGCATGGAAACACCACTACCTAAATAAAAGACATAATTTCACACTAAAAATATATTAATTATATATTAGGCAAGTACAATCACAATGAAGTCTCTCATCTCTTGAAACAAGTTCATTAGAAAAAGTTAACCTTTGCATTAGGCCTCGCTTCTTCAACCAAAATATAGCACTGAAAAGAATTAGCTAGGCTAATACTCCACTTTTACTATTAAACAATATAACCATGAAATATTTTAAATTAACCAACCTTCTAGAAAAAAAAATGTATATAATATCAATTTAAATGAAATATGAAATGAATCTTATATGATGTTTCTATAGAGTATTGATATTGGTATTGATATTAATTGACAAATTAAGTTTCATTGGTATTAACATCTCAAATTTGTGTATTAATAGTTTATGTTTACTGTTTGTTTATGGGTCCATATGGATGTCATGTTTTATGTAAGTCTTGTAATTGTAATGAATTATAATTGAAGAGCAATAATTGTGTGAACACTATAATTAGTTTTTTTGAGCAATAAGAATATTAATACTTTACTTTCTTGATGTTTTTGATTAAATAAGAAACATTTATAGGGTGTTGTACCCTTTACATAGAGAGCCCATAGGGCCAAAAATAATCCAGTTCAAACCATAACATGAACTAGGAGAAGTACAAATAGGAGCCACTAGGGCCCGACAAAACAGGCCAAATAGGCCAAACACAAAAACAACTGACAGACAGTTGTAAAACAACAAACAAAGACTAGACAACCCAAGAACCTGAGGGGACTAATCTAACTCCCTTAACCTATGAAGAAGCTATGGATTTGGGGAGTCCCTTCTTCCACTACACAACAAACTAGGAAGACTCGGAATAGAAATCCACCAAGCGAGGCAAGAGGAGCAGATCCTCAACAACCACCCCAAGCGGAGCCACCATGTAGCGAGGGAGACAATAGCAAAGAAGAGGAGACAAGAGCATTCAAAGGACCAGCAGAGTCGTTCAATGAGGGACAGGCATGTTTCGCTTGAACAGTGACAACAAATCGAGGCAACAAAGGTTCCATAGAAGGGATAGCTGAAAGAGGAGCCTGGAGATACTAACTCCAAGGGAATAGCCAAGGGAGGGTTTCCCTCCTCGGAGGAGCCATCTGAATAGGGAGAGCCAACCATGAGATGGTTCAAGAGAGCATCCTTCCACCAAGGAGAAATTCCCTTGTGGCGAGCAAGAGGGAAACTAGAGGCCAAATGACTAGTGGAGAAACACCTCCTACACCAAAAGGAGAGGCCCTCATAGTCCAACAGTTGCGTCCAAGGTCTAACCTTCCACCATTAAAATCACATCACCATGGAGAGGTTTGGAGATTTCCAACTCAACTAAAATATGAGCCACTGTAGTATGCCCTAGATCCCGAGTCGTAGATTCCATCTTTAGAAAGCGTCCAATGGTGTTGCCAATAGCTTCATAACAAGAATCCTCCCAAAACTGGAGAGGGAGGTTTGTTAGTCAGACCCAAACTAGTCTAATATTCAGTGGCTCTGTAAGAGGATTGAAAGAACAAGAGAAATTTTGAAGGGATAGTGAATGGATACCTCACATCCATCCCCTATCCAGTACTCAGTCTCACACCTTAGATGAAGCAAATATTGCAAAGAAAAAGCCTCTAGTGCTAGGATAGAGATCAATCTGCCCATAAACAATAGGTTTCCAGGAATTGGAAACCCATTCATGGAGATTAGGAAGGGAGGGCCACAGGCTGTTAAACCTACAAACCACACCTTGATGCAAATAAAAATCCTCATTGTCAACAACTTCTAGTCCATAGGCCAAAATAGGGGATGCACGGGTGTAGGGCAGAGGCCAAAACCTATCTAGAGCATAAGGAATCTGGTAACAAGCTTTTGAAATGGCCTCGGAAAAATATTTCCGAGGGTAGCTAGGAGCGACAAGAGGAGAGGGAATAGGACCCCCATCCAAACAAACCCGCACAACAACGTTTGTCTATGCGTCGTTCGAAGGAACCCTGTCAAACCCCTACAGAGCCTTGTCAACACTTGCAACAATGTTTGCAGCAACATTCACATGATTTTTTCCCATTGGACACATGGGCTGCCCCTGCCCAACGCCAATGTTTTACCACATAAATATATGTCTTGTCTATTATTTTATTATTCCATTTTATAATCTTCATTATTTCTTTTTAACTAACTTGTACTACAATATTATTTTAATTTTTTGGGTTTTATGTTTCCACATCAAGTGGGAGAGGGAACAGGGCCCCCATACAAACAAACTCACACAACAACATCTTCTTGTGCATCGTTTGAAGGAACCTCGTCAAACCCCTGCAAAGCCCCGTCAACACTTGCAACAGTTTTCATAGCAACATTCACAAGATTTTTTCCCGTTGGACGCATGACCCGCTCCTGCCTAGTGCCAAATTTTTACCACATAAATCTATGTCTTGTCTATTATTCTATTATTCCATTTTATAATATTCATTTTTTCTTTGCAACTAACTTGTGCTACAATAATATTTTAATTTTTTGGGTTTTATGTTTCCACATCAAGTGGTATTAATGCAATTATTTTGTAGTGTCTATGTGGATTTAGTTTTTGTTTTGTAGCATAAAATTTCAAAGGTTTTTGTATAGGAGGGGATTTTCTACTCACATGTCTCTAGGATAGAGAAGAGTTAGCAGAGAGAAAATTACCCTTAACTACCTTAAGGCCACCAAAAGGAAATAGGCTAAAAAGGAAGGGAAAGTTAATCTCTATTTTTTATGTTTTCTGAAGGAAGTTTTCCAAAAATGGGTGGAAAAACCACAAAGGTCTCAAACTACAAACTGGTTGGCTCTTGGCTATAGGATGCTAGCATGTGAGACACTACATTGTCATCTTAGAGGCATGTTGGTGTCTCGTACAAACGAAGAGTAGATTTCATAGATTGAAGTTCTCATATGGCGTGTTAACAACCTAAGAGTTTTAATCTAACAATTTAATAGTGAATGAAGAAATGCATGAAATGAAAGGAAACAAGAAGAATACTATAACTTGGAAGATTAACTACCTAGTAAAAAAATAACAATGGAAAGGAAAAAGAAATAAAACTTATAGAAGGTGCAACCTCCCGCAAGATCCTCATAAGCAAAGTGTACCTACACACCCAACAATGAAAAAGTGTTGTGGTTTTGTTTTGGAGTTTTCCTTAGTCAAACCCCCATTTTAGTGTTTCCACCTCCACAGACAACTGATAGGCCATAGTATAGAGAAAATGATAAAGAAATGTAAATAGACACATTACATAGAATGAAAAGACAATCTAAATGCTATTCTTTAAACAAGACAATGCAAGTAAATAAACATGTTACCCTCCTTTCTATACACTTGGAGAAGCTGAGAGAAAGCCAAATAATCACACCAATAGTATGAAGCATGTGAACCTACAATATACAATGGTGTAGAAGTAGCAAGATGGTGTAGAGTGTGAAGTGAGAAGAGAAAGAATGAAGGTTAAGTAAATAAAAGTGATAGGTTGAATGAATTGAAAGAGATATTGGATGGACAATCAATTGAATGGAGTTCAACAATGCTTTTTGGAGGTAAGAGGACATTTTTCGAGCGGTCAAGGTTCACACAGGACATTACAATTTGTAGGGTTGTAGAGAGTCATGATCTGTGAATCATGTTAGGTTTCTAGTGCGACACATACGTCTGCATGGTACATGAGAGTCCTTGACAAAAATTATCTCACCAAATAAAATGACAAAATCATGTGTAAAAGGCAAGGTAAATGTGGAAGATTTTTTGCATTTTTAGGTTTATAAGGCTAAAGTAAGTTAGCATTATGGGAATTTTCCCTAGGTGAAAATTTATGCCATAACATTTTTACCCAACTTTAGGGAGCATATGTGTCTAAGCATGTGCGAGCTAAAGTAGAAAGAGGTTGAAGAGAATATAATGAAAGGGGAGGAAGTATTCCTTTGATCTTGCGTACTCAAAATGGAAAGGGGCTTTGTCAGGTTGTGATGAGGGCATAGGTCTTTGATCCTGCAAAGCTATCTGCAATCTCATAAAAATCATGTCAATTGTAGATGAACATGTTCAGAGAAAAAGAAAAAAGTGATAGACACCATAAAATTTTAAGACACAATAAGAAACTCTAATTAAAAAAAGACACCATTAATAGGTATAGCTAGTTGGGCTAGAGACCATATGATAAGCATGTAAGTCTATGGCTATTGCAAACTACATTGCAAGACAGTCACAAAAAAAAAGACATGTCTAATCAGGTTGCACCCAAGCTAGATGCCAAGATATAAGACATCCACACATCAAGACACAAGACATCAAATATCAGATATAAGGCACCAAATAATTCTTTTGAAAATAAGGCTTTCATGAAGGGGTTCTTTCGACAAGGAACCCTTTTTACAAGAAATCAAGACACCAAGGAACCCTTTTGATAGAACACTCATTTTAAAAGAACTTTCATCAAGGAACCTTTTTGGAAAGAATACTTCTTTTTTGAAAGGACAATTTTAGATTCTTTCATCAAGGGATCTTTTCAGAAAGAATTTTTTTTAAGAAGTCATTTTTGAAAGAATACACCATTTTTGGAAAATAAGATTTTCAACAAGGGATTCTTTGTCAAGGAATTCATTGTAAAGAATTCTATACCAAGGAATCCTTTTGAAAGAATGCTTCTTGTGAAAAATTAGGAAGAGATGAGAGGCCCCCTTAGAATGATGTGCGCTACATGGAGCACATGTTATTCTTAGAGAAGAGAAGGAAAATAGATATCTTGGCACAAGATACATGGCAAGATGTATTCATGGTATGTTGTCACACATGTGAGGGACAACACATTATAACCACAACATCACAAAGAAGAAATATAGAGATAGAGAAATCAAGAGAATGGGGATCTGATAATTTAGAGTCAAAACTATTCATAGATATAGATAGAAAAATATAATATAATATATATGAACTATCATCAATCCCCATGTATCAAAACATGAAGAAGAGAACATG
Source organism: Sequoia sempervirens (assembly GCA_007258455.2). Classification (NCBI taxonomy): domain Eukaryota; kingdom Viridiplantae; phylum Streptophyta; class Pinopsida; order Cupressales; family Cupressaceae; genus Sequoia; species Sequoia sempervirens. The sequence goes on from VDFB02332611.1 coordinate 132,440, forward strand.
AGGAAAATGAGAAATAAAAATCGGGTCAACATAGAAGAAGGACTAAATTCCCCCAACAGTTTGCATCATCCCCAATATCAAAAAGAAAGATTATGACATACAAAAGAATGATTCAAATAAAATAGAAGAATTTCATGATAGATTATCATGCATGTATCCAACCACCTACAAGGGTAGCAAGGGTCCTCTAGGAAAGAGCACAAAACATATACAAAAATTCACAATGGAACACAAACAAACAAACAAAGCCAATCTACAGATGTAGAAGGAGGCACCACCCTAGTCCTCATTGACTAGAAGATTGTCCTGCTCCCAATCTAGATCATTTTAGGGGGAAGGAGGATGATCCTAAAATGGAGGGATAGAAAGGGTAGTACCTTCTGACTCTCCTATAACAAGAGATAAGGAAGAATTCCCCTAGAGGTCTTCTTCGCCAAGCTCTTGTCAGGTGAAGGTCATTAATTTTGTAAAAATAAAAGACAAATTTGGGATATCCTCTACCGAATTGAACATAAAATTCTTAGGAATTCCATGTGTCAACCTAGTGAGGGAAGGGCGAGGTACCCAAGAGTCACTGTCAACCTCGGGGAGAGGGGTAGTGACCAACTTCAAGGAAGCAGGGGATGCCTCCACCACAAGGACAACACAAGACAAAACATAACTAGAATCCAAAGAAGATTAACCTTTCTTATGACCATCACTTGAGATGAGGACATCCTCCAACTTACACTTCAACAGAGGATGTTGAATCCCCATAGAGGAAGAAAAAGTAGAGGAAGAGAAAAAGGGAGCCGTAGGGGACACCACCTTTGTGTGAGGCATGTTGACTAGTTGTGGAAAAGGAGGAACATTCAGAAGGAACATGAGAATAGGAGTCTCCATAGAGGGAGTGATGAAAACCTACACCCTCTTGGGGTGGGGGTCATTAAAACCTATTGAAGGGGCTGAAAGAAGGAAAGAAGCGATGCAAATTGAACCAGAAGAGACAAAGGAAAGTAGAGTGATAGAAGAAGGAAAAAGAAAATGACCTCCTCCTCAGTCTTTTGTGAGGCAATGTGCTTTGTAGCTAGAGCCTTTTTTCTATGCTTATGCTCATATGCAAGCCATTTACGTCAACTATGTGCATTAGAGGACGTATCCTGAGAAGAGGCCAAAGGCTACTACTCCACTATGGGAGTATCCTTCATGACCGTAGTCGATGGAAGGGTGGTCTCTTGAGTGGGAACAAGAGGAGGAGGCACACAGGCATAAACGATGATAGAAAGAGAAGTAGAGATAAATGCCTTGGCAATAGGCCTCTTCTCATTCACCACTTGAGAGGTAGATGCAAGAATAGGTAGAGGAGCCCTATGGAGGTTGAGATGTAGAAATCACCCCATGAGAATGCTTCCCCTTTCCATATAGTGTGGGTCATGGAACCATGGGTAAAATGTGCAATTGGAAAGCCTGATGCTTCAACTTCTCTCACATAAGAACCTTTCCATTTCTTGTGCTAGGCATAGAAACTAGAACTAAGGACACCATCAGAGGTTGGGAAGAATAAGTAGATGGTGTAGACGATGAAGAAGGGGAAGGATCCAAAGTGAGAGCAAGCTTTTGCTTCCCTTTTGATGGGGAAAAAGAGGAATCTTGATGCTAAGCACACATAGAATCCTTCACATATATAGCATAAGGAGACACAGGAAAACTAGCTTTCATCACCAAGCCCCTAGTCTTATACTTGACATAAGCTCAATACAATAGATCTCCTCATGGAGGGAGGGGTCCAATTGGGGCAAGCCAAAAGTGATCCAAAGAAAAGGCCCCACATGATACAATAGTTTATACCTAATATCATGAATGGCATGAACTACACCCTCATGGGGGAATTTCAAACATTTGTGGTCTATAGAGGTAACTGCATTCATGGAGGCTAGCTATGGAATGCCTAGCCTAGCCCTAAACAGGTCAGACTTTAGAATCACTACAAATGAAACATTTATAGATTTAAAGACCTATGTCCTCTTCACATCCTGATGAATCCCCTTTTCATTTTTAGTACGCAAGATCAAAGGACTACTTCCTCTCCTTTCGGTATGTTGTCTTCAACTTCTTTCTACTTTAGCTCACACATGCTTAGACACATATTCTCCCTAAAGTGGGGAAAAAGTTTTATGGCATAAATTTGCACCTAGTGCAAATTCCCATAATGCTAACTTACTTTAGCCTTATAAACCTAAAAATGAAAAAAATATTCCACCTTTTCCTTTCCTTTTACTCATGCTTTTGTCATTTTATTTGGTGAGAGAATTTTTGTCAAGGACTCTAGTGTGCCACACAGACATATGTGTGTTGTGCTAGAATCCTAACATGATTCAGAGGTCATGACTCTCTACCACCCTATGAATTGTAATGTCCCTTGTGAACCTTGATTGCTCAAAAATTTCCTCTTACCTCCAAAAAGCAGTGTTGAACTCCATTCAATTGATTGGATCCAATATCTCTTTCAATTCATTCAATCTATCACTTCTATTCACTCAAACTTCATTCTTTCTCTTCTCACTTCACACTCTACACCATCTTGCTACTTCTACATAATTGTGTATTGTAGGTTCACATGCTTCATACTATTGGTATGATTGTCTGGCTCTTTTCATTCCTCTATCAGCATCTCCAAGCACATAGAAAGGAGGGTACAATGTTTATTTACTTGCATTGTGTTGTTTATAGAATAGCATTTAGATTGTCTTTGCATTCTATATAATATGTGTCTATTTCCATTTCTTTATCATTTTCTCTATACTATGGCCTATCAGTTGTCTGTGGGGGTGGAAACACTATAATAGGGGTTTCACTAAGGAAAACTCCAAAACACAACCACAACACTTTTTTGTTGTTGGGTGTGTAAGTACACTTTTCTTATGAGGAGCTTGCGGGAGGTTGCACCTTCTATAAATTTGGTTTCTTTTTCATTTCCATTTTAATTTTGTTATTAGGTAGTTAATATTCCAAGTTATAGTATTCTTTTTTTTGTTTCCTTTCATTTCATGCATTTCTTCATTCACTATTAAATTTGTTAGATTAAAACTCTTGGGTTGTTAACATGCCCTATGAGAACTTCAGTCTATGAAATCTACTCTTCATTTGTACAAGATACCAACATGCCTCTAAGACAACAATGCAGTGTCTCACATGCTAGCATCCTCTAGCCAAGAGCTAGTCAGTTTGTAGTCTGAGACCTTTGTGGTTTGTTCACCCGTTTCCTGAAAACTTCCTTCAGAAAACATAAAAATGTAGAGATAAGCTTTCCCTTCCTTTTCAACCTATTTCCTTTTGGTGGCCTTGAGGTAGTTAAGGGTAATTTTCTCTCTGCTAACTCTTCTCTGTCCTAGAGACACGAGAGTAGAAAATCCCCTCCTCTACATAAACCTTTGACATTTTATGCTACAAAACAAACACCAAATCCTAACATAGACACTGCAAAATAACTACATTGATACCACTTGATGTGGAAACATAAAACCAAAAAAATTAAAATAATATTGTAGCACAAGTTAGTTGCAAAAAAAAAATGAATATTATAAAATGGAATAATAGAGTAATAGAAAATACATAGATTTATGTGGTAAAACGTTGGCATTGGGTAGGAGTGGGTCATGCATCCAACAAGAATCCTATGAATGCTGTTATGAACATTGTTGCGAGTGTTGACAGGTCTCTGTAGGGATTTGACGGGGTTCCTTCAAAGGATGCACATGCAGACATTGTTGTGTGGGTTTGTTTGGATGGGGTCCCTGTTCCCTCTACCACTTGATGTGGAAACATAAAACCCAAAAAATTAAAAGAATATTGTAGCACAAGTTAGTTGCAAAGAAATAATGAAGATTATAAAATGGAATAATAGAATAATAGACAATACATAGATTTATGTGGTAAAACATTGGCGCTAGGCGGGAGCGGGCCATGTGTCCAAAGGGAAAAAATCTTGTGAATGCTTCTACGAACGTTTTTGTGAGTGTTGATGGGGCTCTGTAGGGGTTTGGCAAGGTTTCTCCTAATGACACACAACCAGAAATTGTTGTGTGGGTTTGTTTGGATGGGGTCCCTATTCCCTCTCCTCATGTCGCTCCTAGATTCCCTTGAAAATATTTTTCCAAGGCTATTTCAAAAGCTCGTTCCCATATTCCTTCTGCTCCAACTAGGTTTCAACCTTTTCCCTCTGCCCGTGCATCACTTGTTGTGGTCTATGCACTAGAAGTTGCTAAGAATGAGAATTTTTATGTGTGTCATGGTGTGGTCTGTAGGTTTAACAGTCTTTGGCCCTCCCTTCCTGATCTCCATGAATGGGTCTCCAATTCCTTGAAAGCTATTGTTTCTGGGTAGATTGATCTCTATCCTAGCGCTAGAGGGTTTTCTTTACAACATTTGCTTCATCTGAGGCATGGGATTGAGTGTTGGATAGGGGGTGGATGCGGGGTATTCATTCTCTGTCCCTTCAACCTTCGTCTTGCTCTTTCAATCCTCTTATGGAACCATTGAATATCAGACTAGTTTGGGTATGACTATTGAACCTCCCTCTCCAGTTTTGGGAGGATTCTTCTTATGAAGCTATTGGCAACACCATTGGACACTTTCTGAAGGTGGACTCTATGACTCAGGATCTAGGGCATACAACAGTGGCTTGTATTTTAATTGATTTGGACATATTCAAACCTATCCATGGTGATTTGATTTTAATGGTGGAGGGTAGGCCTTGGATGCAACTGCTGGACTATGAGGGCCTCTCCTTCTAGTGCAAGAGGTGTTTCTCCATTGGTCATTTGGCCTCTTTTTTCCCTCTTTCTCACCACAATGGAACTGCTACTTGGTGGAAGGATTCTCTCTCAAACAATCTCATGGTTGGCTCTCCCTATTTGGATGGCTTCGAGGAGGAGGGAAACCCTCCCTTGGTTGTTCCCTTGGAGTCTAAGTCTCTCCAGGCTCCTCTTCCAACTATCCCTTCCGTGGAGCCTTTGTTGCCTTGATATGCTATCACTATTAAGGCAGAACTTTCCTGTCCCTCGTTGAACAACTCTACTGGTCCTTTGAATTCTCCTATCTCCTCTTCTTTGCTGTCAGATCCATCACTGTGTGGTGGCTCCTCACCAAGGGCTACTGAGGATCTTCTCCTCTCACCTCACTCGGTGGATTTCAATTTTGATTCAACCATGTTTGTTGTGCAATGGAAGAATAAGGGACTCCCAAAATCCATAGCTTCTTCATGGGTTAAGGGAGTTAGATTAGTCCCATTAGGTTCTGGGGTTGTCTAGTCCTTGTTTGTTGTTTTATAGCTGTCTATTAGTTGTTTCTGTGTTTGGCCTATTTGGCCTATTTTTCCAAGCCCTAGCGGCTCTTGTTTGTTCTTCTCCTACTTCATGTTCTAGTTTGAACTAGATGCTTTTTGGCCCAGTGGGCTCTCTTTGTAAAGGATACAACACCTTGTAAATTTTTCTTATTTAATCAAAAACATCAACAAGGTAAAGTATCAATATTCTTATTGCTCAGAAAAATTGATTACAATATTCACACAATTGTTGCTCTTCAATTATAATTCATTACAATCACAAGACTTACATAAAACATGGCATCCATATGGACCCATACACAAACAGTAAACATTAACTATTAATACACAAATTTGAGATGTTAATACCAATGAAACTTAATTTTTCAATTAATATCAATACCAATATCAAAACTATATAGAAACATCATATAAAATTCATTTCATATTTAATTTAAATTGATACTACATACATTTTCTTTTCTAGAAGGTTAGTTGATTTAAAGTATTTCATGGTTATATTGTTTAATAGTAAAAGTTGAGTTTCATCCTAGCTAATTCTTTTCAGTGCTATATTTTGGTTGAAGAAGCGAGGCCTAATGCAAATATTAACTTTTTCTAATGAACTTATTTAAAGAGATGAGAGACTTCATTGTGATTTTACTTGACTAATTTATAATTAAGATATTTTTAGTGTGAAATTATGTGTTTTATTTAGGTAGTGGTGTTTGCATGTATTTAGTAATTATAGTGGAGTACTTCTAAGGAAATTCTCTCATTTTCTTCTTGTATATGGTTTGCTGAGGAAAACACTTAGTGAAGAAAAAATCAAAGAGATAGTTTGTGATGTTGTGAACATTTAAAGAGAGATTGTGTGTGAATCACTTTCCTGTGACTTGGTTGACATGAATTCTTCACTTATGATCCAATATATATATATATATATTTCAAACCAGCTCTTGGTAAAATGTTCAAACTTTTGTGTGCATTCTTTCAAGTTTTTTCAAAATATTTAACTTAGAATATTGATTTTTTTATAATGTGAGCCTATGAAACAAAGAAGGAAATCATGTCTTCAAAATTAATGGAGATTTTTGAACTACAAGATTAAAAATATTTTTAAAGGATGAAGGTTTGCTACAAATCATTTATCTTCTATTATTTTTAGTTATCTCCTACTGATACCATTTGATTAAAGTAGTTTTGGGAAAATGATGCAAAGGTTAGTTCTTTGATTAGACTTCTAAATCTACATGTTGCACATGTTCAAACATTTTCAATCAAAGAGTGAGACTCTAGCAAGTGACAATTAGTCTTAGCTTTTTTCCTCTATCTCACCTTGCACACTTTCATGGTTCATTATTTTGAGGGTAGTGCAATATTGGAGTACATATAAGAACATATCTTTTTATACTTATTTATGTTTAGATCATGGGAAAATGTTGTGTTGATCTTTATTTCAAAACTATGGTATATGCATTATCTCTCTTATTTAATGGTAAGAATTTACAAGTGTGCTTACAAATTGAATTCAAGATGCCTCTCCAAATGTTGAAAAAATAAATTTAGAGTGGTAATATAGGAATCATATATTTGTAATAGAGGAATTCCCTATGTGTTTTTTTGTCTTATTTTCTATTACCAAAAAGTGGAGATTATTTTGATAATTTTAATAAATTGTATGGCATGGCCTTCCTGCATGTAAGGTTATGTAAAATCCCCATCTCGAACACAATTTTTTTTTAATAAGAATGCACAACTACCAACTTAACCAACCAAGCATATTCCACATTCTTATAATAGTTTAGTTTATGGACTAGGTAATATTAGCACTTTTCATTTATAGCTAAATACTACTTATAATTGTGTATACCAATATGCTATGATGTCGACTATATCCTAATATGTTCTCTGATATATTTACCCAATACAAGAAACTCAGGTATAAATCTCATCCACTAACCTTAAGCTAATTTAACAAACATTATTTCATATATCATTGAAATAAATGATAGTTTCATCCTATTTAATCATATAAGATTTGGTACACGTATAGTTTTAGTTTTATTAATGAAGTCCTTATCACCTATATTATTAAGCAATTGAATTCCAAATCATTATCAAGTGTATTATATTCTTGGATTATATTATAAGGTTAACCTGCAACTAAGTATTTGATCTAGGACTCTTTTCCATAGTCGTTAAAACTATTGTCTTCAAGATAAATTATATATCATGTAAACTATAGTGTGCATTATCCATCTTAACCAACTCACCTTTATGAAACAATATCTTATAAGGATAAATTTTTGGAATCAATCCGATGTACATAAATTATACATAACATTCTAATCAATATAAAGTAAATCTCGTCACATCAGACCATAAGGTAATATTTATGAAAATATCTCCACAATTATTATGGACTTTCTTAAAACATGAGCTAATATCTAAGCGTAGTTCCACTTGGCCTCTATTTTATCAACTTGAAAAATATACAATGATATTTATTCTCCATTTCATTTAAGTTGATGTTGCCTATGGAATTGGGAGTATATATATGCATATTAGCTAAATAAGATTGTACCCTATAATAATATTGTTTTATAGTCAAAATGTACCTAACTATATCTTAAAGTTTAAATTGTCTCCATCATATATTTTAGTTTTGTTTCCCTAACATAACACATCCATTTATGCTTATAACTAATTCAAAAAAACCATACAAGAGATCCCTATTGTCAATAAAACTAATGGTTTTCATAAAATAATATGCAAACACAAACAAACTACTATTCTAAAAACACTATCTAAATTTATATTACTTTATTATTAGGCCGCAAGAAAGTTAATATCTAGAAATTTTTTTCATTATACTCACATACTTTTTGGGCTTCATCTTTATCTGAGAATCTGGGATCCCAACATAAGAGTCTAATCAATGGATGCAACTCTAATCCTTCGTTTGTGTTGGACTTCTTCATTTCATCTCTCCACATGATTTCTATGCATTCTCATAAAACCACCTTTCTTTGGGGGATTTCATTGGCCCCCCATCCCCTTAACTAATATTATTCCTCACTCCTTACCACTAATGGGGTATCAATAACCTGTTCAAGCTCTCATTTTTGCATAGGCATGGGGAACGTTGAGAACAATGGTGGAATTTTTTACGCCTATTAGTTGTATTTCTTTGAAAGTTCCAAAAGCCTTTTTCCACAAATCTATTTTATGCATAACCTACAATCATTTCCATTCTATGAGACCAATCTCAACACTCAAACACCTTCCAATAGTTGAGCCATGCTCTAGATCACCCTCCTCCAATCCTATCCAACCTCTTCTCTTTCACCCTGCATGTCATCATTCTCTCGATTCTCTATTCTTTCTCCCACCTATATGCCCTCTCTAACAAAAATCTTCCACCACTTATGATCTACGGGACATCCTTGGCCCATTTGAAAGCTCCCATTTTATCATAGGTAAAGAGGATGTTGTCAAAGATTGTGGACTTTAGCTTCCTTCCTCATGAAATTCCTCCATACCCATATGATTCCTCCTTTTAAAACTACAAATTTCTCTCTTTTCTCTCTCCCCATGCCTTTACATTTTCTCTCATATTTTTCTCCACAAAACCTTAGTTGCTAACATCTTGAGAGGGAAATAATACCTCTCCAATTTACCTAAAACCATGCTTTTATGGTGGGTTGCAATTCCCTCTTCCTCTGTGTGTCATCTCCCTTCATAATTCCTCTTTCTTGATCATTTTCCTCCTTCATTCTCCAAACCAAGCCATTGCTACCCCAATCCTCAGGAAAAGAGCTCCCTTAATCTTCCCAAACTTTTTCCTTTATCGTGGGTTGCAGGTCAATGTTTATGTACATGTAATTCTTCCCATGACTTGCCCATAATTTCTCAATCCACGTGCAAAATTGGATGAAAATATTGGGGAGAATAGGGGTGCCATGATTTATTTAATGTGTGGTCATCCCTTCATTTTCTTGTACCTTCCCTCATTATTATAAGTTGTCTCCTTGTTGGGTCGTCGTGCCTACACCTTCCTCATTAACTACCATTCTGCATACATTTAAGAATTTCCATACCTTCACAACTAGAAGTTCCATGTAGTAACACACAAAAATGAGCCGATAGGTGGAGATGAACATGAAAGTAAAGTGACATTCAGATAGTGAGGGTGGCAAAGTTCAGTATATTTCGAAGTAGACACAAACAATTTAAAAATATACAACATGGTGCAAAAGTAAAAAAATTAAAGATTAGAAACATGTACATTCACAAATACTTTCCCCAATAATGATCCATTGACAACAACCAAAGCACAACTCTGTAATATTAACTATTTCATTATGCATTACAAATGAGGGAATATAGCCAAATCCACCGAACAACAATTAGAGTGTGTTATAGAAAACAAGATAGACTATTTTAATATATTGTAACCATTTCCACAAAATGAAAGTCATAAATGAGGAAATATTAAATTTATGTGTGTGTAGATTTGTATATAGCCATAGAGGCCATGCAAAATGATAGCCATATAACCTAACCATAAATGAAACAATATTTCTTTTAACAAATAATATTGTCTTCTATAAATAACACGTTACCAAAAATTGAAACAATATAGCGTCTTCAACAACACCCTGTCAAAAATAAAAAAATAATGTAGCCTAAGATACAAAACAGTAATCAATAAATTTTTTGATCTATTCTCAACAACATGCTATTCAAAATTGAAAGAATAGAGTTCGTTGAACAACAATGTATCAGAGATGAGAGAATATAGTGCAAGCTGTGGTGCATACTTTTGAAATCTGCAAAAAACTAAGCTTCATACAAGGTTAGTAGCCTACAAATTTCTCAAGAATGACCCTATGAAATACCTTGCAAGTGCTTCAAGAATGCAACAAAGAAATGAAAGAAAACTAAAAAGCATTATGAAAGCAACAACAAGTTACCTATTCCATAGTGGATTGGTGTCACATGTGCTAGTGACCCTTTCCCAACCCTTGCTAAGAAGCCAAAATGATGAAATGCAAATGGAGATGATGAGCAAGATGAGTTCTCAAATCAAGAGAGTAACCTTGCATCAAATTTTTGTGGATCCCTGAATGAGAATGAAGGCCTTCTTTTATAGATTTTCTTGATGAGAGATTGGCCAAGATGGTGAATGTGGGACTAAAGATCCTCCAATGAGAAGAGGACACTTGTCAAGTGGTGATAGGCCAATGGTTGTGCAAGATTTGGGAAGAGTTCCCATGAGAGGGAGAATTTGAATTCAAATTTTGCAATAAATTTTGAGAGGGGGACAAGAAAAACAACAATAAATGCTATGTTGGAGGGACAAATCAACTTGTCAT